>PVHP010011697.1:0-44624 GCA_004024765.1 Zapus hudsonius
GTGCTAGGGTTAAAGGCGTGCACACCACGCCCAGCTTAAATGTTCTTGTGAGGGCAAGTCAGCCTGCCCCTAACAGCAACTGCCAAGCTTAGGCACAAAAGAGCGCAAGACATCCTGAAGCCTGGCACCCAGCCTAGACGCTCAGGCCTAGTTTTTGTTTGTTTCTGCGCAGGGTCTGAGCTGCTGGCAAAAGGCCTGTGTCCACATTCACTTGAGAGACAGGAGCAAGCTAGCTGTCCGCAGACAGGCAGGCAGGAACAGAGAACATAGACGCCTCCCGAACCAGACCAAAACGGCTGGCCACTCTCCAGTCCTTGAGCTTGAAAAGCTTCCCAGGCTTTTTTTCTCCTGCGTTTCTAACCCTCCAAGGTTGCTGGGCTCTTCTTTGCCTGCACACCTTTCCGGTGCTCCAGGAACCAATGAAAACCTATGGTCGAGGAGGCCGTAAGCCCTAGGGGAGTAAAGACTACTGTAGTCTGGCTAAATGAATATATTATGCCACCAAACTGCTCTCTAAACATATTTTATGGCCATATATTAACCGGACAAGTGGCCTTGATATTCCTGACCTAGCGGCTGGCACTACCTACACAAGATATGCATAATAGGAGGGAAAAAATGATGACATCAAAACAGAGGAGAGGCTGGTTGGAAAGAAGAAGAGATTCCGTGGAGGGGGTAGGAAGGAGGAAAGGGGAGTGCCGGGAGATTGCGATCATGTTATAGTCTATATAGGAGTTGACAATAAAAACATGAATTGTTTTGAGATGGGCTGACCATTTTACTGCCATGCTGTAGTAGAAGCTTAAAGGGGCTTTCATGGTTTGATCCAGGGTCCCCCACAAACAAATGAATGTGTTCTGACAGATCGATCCTCAGCTGACGGCAATTCGGGAATTAGAACCTCACTAGAGCTTTGTTGTTGGGGGCGGGCTTATGGGGGTTCTAAGCCAGCTTCCCCTCGTCAGTGTTTGGCACGCCTTCCTGCCGCTGTTTGCAGTGCTGCAGCAGAGGTGATGTCCAGCCCTCTGCTCATGCCATCATCTTCCCTGCCAGGATGGAGTCTCCCCTCGAGTCCGTAAGCCTAATAAACCCACTCCTCCACAAGCCGCTTTGTTTGGGTTCTTTCTGAGCAGCAACTAGAGAGCTGACTGCAACGGGGCAAAAATCTTTTCCTTAGTAAAAAATTAAAAAGGCTCGTTGCTGACATAAACGTAAAAACAAGGATAGGAAGAAATGGGTGCACTTGTGATCGCTCATGCTGATCCAGAAGTAACTGCTGATTCTCGACTGCTATTGTGCCTTGCCAGGAACTGTTGGCCAGTTAAAAAACTGTTTCACTAGAAATGAAACAGCCCACTCTGATTAGCCATAATATAGGAAAATTAGGAAACAGGACACTTTCTGCTAATTCATGTTTTATTCTAACTTTATACCTGATATGGTTCCTCATAAGTCTTATAATAGACCCCTGTGCCGTAAAAGCTTAAGAAATGTATTTCTTTACAAATGAATCAAAGATTTGATTCATATAATTAAAACTAGTGGGGAATGAAATAGTTAAACCAACCATTGTTCTCCAAGTAAGGAAAACACATATTATATTGCCTGGCTGGCTGAGTAGCTGTTGACGCCTTTTCTCCCCCAACGGGCTCTTTCTACTGTCAGTCTGTACCGTCTTCAGCAATGGGGTCTCACCCTCTGTTTCCAGTGAGCAACCTAGAGCCTTGGCAGTGGCACGTATTGCTTGGAGATATCTCAGGTCTGTTTACTTCATGCCACTGTAATGAAAGCCACCACATCTCTCTGCTAGAGTGTCCCAATGTCCTCAGAT
Organism: Zapus hudsonius; assembly: GCA_004024765.1. Classification (NCBI taxonomy): domain Eukaryota; kingdom Metazoa; phylum Chordata; class Mammalia; order Rodentia; family Dipodidae; genus Zapus; species Zapus hudsonius. Next base: position 1,835 of record PVHP010011697.1, read on the forward strand.
CTGAGATCACCATAAAGCTGTGAACACACTAAACCCTGCTATGCAGGCAGGCCCTCAAGGTGCCCAAACAACACATGCTATTTCCTTAATACATGGCTAAGTTTCCCTCTATTTCTTTTTTGTTTTTGTTTTTCGAGGTAGGGTCTCACGCTAGCCCAGGCTGACCTGGAATTCACTCTGTAGTCTCAGGGTGGCCTTGAACTCATGATGATCCTCCTACCTCTGCCTCCCGAGTGCTGGGATTAAAGGCGTGCCAGTCTCCCTCTACTTCTTCTGTAAACTTACTATAGTTTGTGTTTTCCTTTGCTGAGAAAACTGTATATAGTTCATCATACTACTTAAATGGTCACTTAAAATGTTTTCCATCTTAGAAATCCTCTCGAACCCACTAAATCAGCGTGGTCTTAATATACTTTCGAGTTGGGGACAAAGGCCTTACCACTATTTGAGGGAAGAACTGACAACCACAAGCCCAGTTTTGACCGTTCGTTATTTGGCAGAAGCCCACCAGAAAGCGGCTCTGTCTGTCACCTTTTCCCTTCCTTAAGGTCCCTCCTGTTAAATGACCTTTTTGTGCACAACAGTTTATAAACTGAGCCCTGGATCCCTACCTCTCCTAATGACAGATCCCTGCTGTCCCCCAGGCTGATGCCCCCCACCATCCTGCCCCCCAAGTCCCCAGAAGATGAGCCCCTGCTATCCCTCAGGCCGATGGCCCCCTGCATCAAGTTCTTAGAAGCCAAAAGTGTGCTGACAGACTTCTATCACCACCATATTCCAGAAAGCACTTCACAAAGCACAGCTCAGATTCAGGAATCAGTCCATATTTTATTGTACAGTACATTCGTGTGAGTTCCACGGTGATGAGAACACATTCAGGTGAGCCCTGCTACAACACAACCACAGGGCCACTCTGGCTTCAAACAGGGAAATGGAGAGGGTGCTCTTTCTTTAGTGCAGAGGGGACAGCTCGCCACAAAATAGAACCTCTGACACCCTGGCTCCTCACAATCACCTGTGTCAACATTAAAAAGCCACAGAGGCCATGGGGAGAATCAACTGCATTTCAGGGCTCGAAAATCCTCCCCGGCCCAGGGCCATCTTCCCTCCTACCGGCCAGGGGAACATGCCTTGAGATTGAGGAATGGGAAAACTCAGGGTCATTTCACTCCGAAACTTACAGCTTTCCAAGTTATTTCTGTACATATTAAGTAACCCAAAAATTTTAAAAATTGTTAACATGATTTAGGAAGCACCTGGAAAAAAATCCAGCCAGTCGCTAGTGGGAAACTTAAGCTGCAGATGTGCCATAAAAATGAGGATCTGTGACCCACACACAGTACCATGTCAAGCCCTGAGGACACACTTCCATTTTGCAGAGGAAAAACACTATAATTTGTATTCTGGTCTTGAGCAATTCAGGAAAACCTCCACCTGCAATGCTGACATCATTACTCACTGAGGAAGGCAGCTCACCAACACACCCAACCCTTGGGGATGGAAAAAGACAAATTAAGCGATGATGGAAACTGAGATAAACTAGGAGAAAGCAGGTAGTTAGTTCTGTTGGGTCTTTTTGCCCACCCCCCTCAAAAAACCCATCAGATGTGATGGTTCACATCTTTAATGCCAGCATTCAGGAGGCTGAGGCAGGAGGACTGCTAAGAGTTTGAGGCTAGCCTGGGCTACACAGTGAGTTGCAGGCCAGCCCGATCTACATAGCAAGACCCTAATGCCAAAAATAAAAAATAAAAAAAGATGTTTTTAAGGGGGCTGGAGAGATGGCTCAGCGGTTAAGGCACTTGCCTGCAAAAACCTAACAACCCAGGTTGATTCCCCAGTACCCACATAAAGCCAGATGCACAAAGTGGTGCATTTATCTGGAGTTCATTTGCAGTGGCTGAAGGCCCTGGTGAACCCATTCTCTCGATCTCTCTTCTATCTTTCTCTGCTTGCAAATAAATAAATTAAAATATTGTTTAAAAATGTTTTAAAATCAGATGGGTGTGGTGATATACTCAGCCATTCAGGAGGCTGAGGCAGGAGGACTGGGAGTTTGAGGCCTACCTAGGCTGCATGCATAGCAAGACTCTCAAAAACCAAAACCACACAAAGACATCAGATGCTTTGGACCCTGGTCTGACATGGCTGGAATGGTCAGTAGCCCTGCCTCCTGGAACCCAAGGAGCTGGGATTTTCTTCTGTACAGACGAGCAGGTAGTGCAGAACACCCTCAGCGTGCCACTAAGCCTGGCGACCAATGAGCCCCTGCGATGTGCTGTCAAGAAACAGGTGAGTCCTGAGCTACCAGCTTCTGAATGCAACTGACCTGTTGATCCTGAAAGAAATCCGCCCGCTTAAGGCAGAGAAGCAAGACAGAATGGGGATAAGACACTTCTGAAAGCCACAAACAACTGGTAACAAACAAGGGCCAGTGCACATTTTAGAAACCTTAAGAAAGCCCCCCACATGGTGGTCAGGGGAGCTGGGCTGTTTCTGAAACCAGTGACTTGCAACTGCCTGACAGGAAATTCACAGAGTAAAATACAGAGTAAGTTGACATAGAACCAAGGTTAAAAGCATACCTAGAAATATGTTTTATGCCGTAAAAAAATTGCAATGCACTCCAAAAAAATTGTTCCAATAATTCATGTACAACAGAAGGCACTGTTTGTTCTCCGCATAACTCCACTGATTCTGCATGGCAAGCCCCTGAGACACACACGTGATCCAATCCTCTAAAATCCACCCTGGGCTCTCAGCCCTTGAACACAGGGTTTCCTGTTCACTGCATGATCCTGTCTTCCTTTAATTTCATACATTACAGTAGCTGTTGAAAATACAGATTCCAGGGTGAGAAGGTTAAGGAGAAGGAAGAGTGGGTCCAAGGCTGCCTGATGCCAGGAGACAGCTGGAGGGCAGGGGCCCTGACAAGCCGCCCTTACTCTTCCCTTGGCCCCCACACATCACTTGTGAGGTAAGAAGCAACGGTGGCGTTGGTCAGTGGGCGCTCCTTCCTTCAGTTGTCGCTGGGCACAGTCCCAAAGTTGAACGCAGAGAGAACACCCTTGCTCTCAAACGTGAAGCCTCCCTGCTGTTCAATCTTTTTCTTTGCTTCTAGTGTTTTCAAGGTGGTGGGGGGGACAAGAAAGAAGAATGCTCAATGACAACACTGGACATAGCCTCAAAAGAGCTACATACTAGCTTTTCCTCTAGTCCGTGTAACCCAGGCTGGCTCTAGCTTGCTGTGTAACCAAGCCCTTGAACTCCATCCAGCCTCTACCTCCCAAGTGTTGGGATTACAAACCCAGGCCACCATGCCTGGCTCTCTTTATATACTTGAAACTGTGAAGGAACGTGATTCATGGAATTAATTTCTCTGCCTAACTGAATACCAACTTTAAGAGACCCGGGTCGATAAGCAGTAATGCACCTCAAAACAAAACACACAGGCAGTAATCCTAACACTCAGACCACAGTTGGAGAACTAAGAGAGGCCAGCCTGAGTACACAGCAACGCCATCTCAAAAACAGAGCAACTATCTAATAATGACAGTTCCTCCCTTATCATGAAGCGTTGGTATCCAGCAACTGAAAAAATGAAACTTTTTGTGCCCCCTGGATCACCGAGGAAGGCTGGGTGTGGCCCTGACACATGGCTCCAATGGGGAAAGACTTCTGACCTGCCACCGTCCTTCGGTGTTCTGCCAACGTGCACACCTCCTGCAGCATCCTCTTCTGGTCTTCACTGAGGGGCGCCACGAGCAGCTGGTACCAGGCAGCATCTCGAGTCTGCACAGCTGTTGTGATCCAGGGCATCAGAGAAGGATGAAAAGACCATTATCTCAGAGAAAAGTGAGTGCTGATCAAATTACCATGAGATTTCAGACAATAAGAGACACCGACAAAAGACCATTTGAGGACACACCTGGCTCCCATCTACCAAGGGCCTCAAAGGAAGCTCACCTCGTGCAGCTCTGTTCTAGCTCTGTCTCCTTGTTACCCTCTTCCTCCAGTATTCCTGCTATTCACAGCCCAGCACGGTTCCTATACCAATTCCCAAATCTAACCATTGAGGAAAAACTCCCCCTTCTGCGGGGCCTTCCCAGCTAAATGTTCACTTCAAACTTAGCACAACTGAAACCAAACTGAACACTTTCCTCGAACCCTTCCCACCTGTCACTTTCAGCACTATTCTACTGGGCTCCCAGGCAACCACTGTAAACCCTACCATCTGGGACCCTGGCCTCCTGCATCCAATCCTCTGCCTGTGTCTTACTGTCTTCCATCCAATGCCATCCTGCACTTGGGCCCTGTCACTCCTGCACAGACAGGAATAACGCCCAGTCCCACATCTACATCCCTCAGGCCTCCTGGCACATCACACTGATGACCCCAGGATGTACATGGCCAAACCCTGAGGTCAACCTCACAGAAAACTACTCAACACTGGCAGTGGGTTCCAAAATGCAAGATGGCACCACTGTTCCTATCTTCCTCATTCGGAGGAACTTCCCAGATACTTCCTTCACGGTCTTCCAGTTCTTCCAGTTGATCCAAAGATGGCTACCTAAGCCACTGGAGGTGCATGTGTAAACCGCGCACATGCTCAGACTCCACTTGAGACCCACAGCTCCCGTGCGGCCAGGATGTGCGCAGAGCCCACACACGCCTTCCTGTCTCCATCGCCTCTGGAACAGCACGCCTACACCTCCAATCCCTGCCCAGTGTCAATGAAAGCGTGCAGACGGTTCTAACCTCCACTAAGAGCACGTGCAGCAGAACTAGGTAATGCTACTATGTTATGCTGCACTGCCTCCTTAGCAAGACAGCATGCAGCCAGGGAGTTCCCCTTAGAACCACACACAAGAAACTAGAGATAAACTGACCACAACCACAGAAATCTGACCATAAAGCAAACAGGAGGCGTTAGCATTTTTCATTACAACTGTTTTCTAAGCATTTCACTGGCTTATTATATTTTATTCTGTGAAGTGTGTATCACACTTTTATACAACTTTATATGAGTTTACTGTTTTTATTCACTTGCAGAAGGTCTTTGGCTTCAGTGCACCAAGCCTATGATACATTTGTCAAGCATTTTCTCCTGATTCTTAATGAGTCCTTTAAGTTATAGTCATGGTGCCATTTTTATGTTGTTTATAAGGAGTCACTCTTGTCAGGTAGCTGTGCTCTGTTCCTTCCCAGAGGAATGGTGAATTACTAATAAGCTAATAGTCACAATTTTTTTCTTTTTTTCTTTTTTTTTTTTTTGGTTTTCCGAGGTAGGGTCTCACTCTAGTCCAGGCTGACCTGGAATTCACTATGTAGTCTCAGGGTGGCCTCGAACACACGGTGATCCTCCTACCTCTGCCTCCCGAGTGCTCGGATTAAAGGCATGCGCCACCACGCCAGGCTTTTTATTTTTATTTTTATTTTATTTATTCATTTTTCAAGCAGAGAGAGAGCGAGCCACCACCTTGTGGGTCTGGCTTATGTGGATACTCGGGAATTGAACCGAGGGCCTTAGGCACTGGAGGCAAGTGCCTTAACCGCTGAGCCATCTCTCCAGCCCAATAGCCACAATTTTTAAAACAGTTCACTGTTTACTGTACAAATACCCAATCCAGCCTTGGGACAAGTGCAATATGGAGCTCTTGCCTGAAATCACTAAGCGAAAGGCTAAGCGGCAGACTCTCCCACTGCCTGATGCCGATGGGAGCTTGGAGTTCCCCCAGCTATCTGGTGCTGAACTTTGTAAAACTATTTTTCTTTATTTGCAAGCAGAGAGAAGGAGAGGGAGAGGGAGAGAGAATGAGTGCACCAGGGCCTCCTGCCGCTTTGTGCATCTGGCTTTATGTGGGCACTAGGAAGTCAAACTCAGGCCTTCAGACTTTGCAAGCAGGTGCCTTCAACTGCTCAGCATCTCTCCAGTCCTACTGCTAATCTTTCTATAACTAAAGATCAAAATTCCCAAGCTCTACGAGGAAGAGGAGAGGAAGTCAGCAAGTAACCCCGTAGTGATGACCAGGGACGTACTTAGCAGAGCCTGTGTGAAGAACTGGTACTCGTCCACACTGTCGTCCAGGTCAAGCGTGGTGCTGAAGCCCTCCAGGGCAGTCTCCTCCAGGACTTCTTCATCCCAGTCATCCTCGTCCTCCTCCTCCTCGCCCCTCCCGTTGTGGGACTGCATGGCTTGAGCACTTACATTCGTCTCCTCGTCCTCCTCACTGGAAATCTCCTCTGAATCCATCAGTTATTTAAGAGGAAATCAAAAGCTTATAAGTACAGGATAATATCCCATGAAAAAATGAGAATTACAAAATATTTTGGAAAGGAAAACCACCACAGAATTTCATCAAAATGATAAAAAATTTTCTAAGCTGAAACTGGCTTTACCCTCACTGACAGTATCTGTGGCCAGCACGAGCACAGCAAATGCACACTATGGCCACCCCGTTGGTATAAGAATACTACTAGCTGCCAATTCCCCACATTTCTTTTTAGTTGAAGGACATACAACGATTTCCAGCAGTGTGCATACTCTAAGTGTCAGTGACCTCACATCTCTTTACAATTAAGTAAACAACTAGGAAAGACCTAATAGGAGAGGTCGTTTCTGATAAAATACAAAAAGTTTTAAAAAAGAAAGTACTTGGCTACACATGGCTGGAAGGGCTAAGCCACATCACAAACCTGTTCCAGGGCTGCTCTGCTCCAGGAAGTTGGATGAGAACTGCAGCAGGAATGCTGTGACCAGCCGACAGCACACAGACCAACAGAGGAGGAAAACCCTGGAGGATACCCAGCCAGGCGATGGGAATCTAAACTGGGTCCACGAAGTGTGCCATACTCAGCAGGCACAGTGGCTCCCGCCTGTAAATTCAGCACTCAGGGGGCTGAGGCAGGGCTGCTATGTGCTCAAGGTCAGTCTGGACGACATAGCTCCAAGCTAACCTGGGCTATGGAGTGAGGTTATGTCACAAAACTAAAAATAAACACGGGTTTGTTTGCCTACACCTGTAACATTGGGGTGTTTGAGGCAAGAGGATCACAAATTCAAGACCAATCATGGTTGTGGTAGCGCACGCCTTTTATCCCAGCACTAGGGAGGCAGAGGTAGGAGGATCGCTGTGAGTTCCAGGTCAGCCTGGGCTAAAGAGAGACCCTATCAAAAACAAAAGACTGGCCTGGGTCTATACATGGGTCATAGTTTGGGTGCAGATATGTATAAAAACAGATGGATACCTTTGCTGGTTAAACATTCCAACTTTAGTATGAAAATTAACAAATCTAGAGATAGTACTAAATTTTTTTTCCTTCAATTCCCCAGTACCCACATAAAGCCAGATGCAAAAAGTGGCACATGTGTCTGGAGTTCATTTGCAAGAGGCTCTGGTACATTCATAAACACACACATGAACACAAAAAAAATTATTTAATAAAAAAACCTTCTCATGTTCTTGACACTAATAGTTGCATTTTGAGGTGCTCAGGGTCAAACCAAGGCTTTGTACATGCGAGGCAAGGGCTCTACTACTGAACCAGCCCCTATAGTTGGTCTCATTCCCATTCTTTCCCCACACACACACATGTGTAGGTGTGTGGTGTATGTATCCATGTCCACGTGTGCATGAGTTTGAAGGCCGAAAGTCCATCTGGCTAGGCTAGCTAGCAAGCTCTCAGGATCCTCCTCTCTCTACCCGTCCAGAGCTACCACTGCACCCACTTTGCCATGGGCTCTGGGACGCACACTCAGGACCTCCTACTTGCACAGGACTTTCCCAGGAGCCGTCCTCTAGCTCCTTATTCTGATTCTTGATTGGACAAACCGCCTTTACTCATGCACATTACTTCTAGTTTACAGTTAAACCACAAGCCCATCTCAATTATGATTTCTGAAAACAAATCACTTTGGAACCACTTTACAAGCTGGTCTCCACCAGTCCCTGGTACTGACACTCATGCTCTGACCCTCCTGGATCATTCAGTTCATGAAAGTTGCCTCAGCAAGCCTGTCACTGCAAACAAAAAAGGAGGCTGAGGCAGGGGGACTGTGAGCTCAAGGACAGCCTCAAGGACATAGATACATTCTACCTCAACAAACAAGAGAAACAAGCAAGCAAGCAGAATAAGCTCCAGCACTCCCTGCAGTTGGAAGACTTTACCATTCTCTTCCACGCTGGCTTTCTCTGCTTTTATGTGACTGCAGTTCACTAGTTGCCGAGAAGCACAGACCTGCTTTAGGCCAAGGAAAAGGAAAAGGATAGAGGGGACAATCTGTCCGGCCACAGCGTCCACTGCAGGAGGCCGACTCTGCAATTCCAAAAGGATGCTCAGTCCTATTATGCACATCTTCCGGTCGTGGTGCCTGCCAATTTTGAAGAAAAATATGGAGACATGAGAAATGTAACAAGAGGCAAAATCCAGAGAAACCAAAAATCAAATTACAAGAAGTGTGTGGAGTTTCATGCCTTAGAATGCTACTGAAATATCCCCAGTTCACACAAACTCCCACGGAAATCCAACTTTAGAAACCTATGGGAAAGCTGGGCCTGGAGGCAGCACTGAAGAGGCTGAGGCAGGATTGCAAATTCAAGGCCAGCCAGACCCTTTTGCAGAAAGCCAAAATATAAAAATAAATAGATAAAAGATAACCCACAAGAATCAGCAATTACAGTAAAAACCGCTCTGAGTGTTGGCATGATGGGGATTTTTAAGCAGAAACACTTGTGTCTGACAGCACCGAACTCCTACACATGCACACACTGAAGAGTTTCCCAGACGTCTCTACCTCAGGCTTGTCCTCCAGGTTTCTTAGCAGACACACTCCATCTCCGCTTAGCCCAGGTGCCAACACCCATCCCCAAAGCCAGCAGCTAATCAATGGCCTACACACACATCTCTTAGCACCCTCAGCTATGACAGGAAAAGAAAAATTGATTCTGAAGAAAAATGTTTGGCTGATCTTTATTCAGCATATTTTCTATGAAATGTTTCTTATGTTTTGAAATATTAAGAATTAAGGGCTGGAGAGATGGCTCAGTGGTTAAGACACTTGCCTGCAAAGCCCAAGGACCAGGGTTTGATTCCCCAGCGCCCATGTGAATAGATGCACAAAGTGGTGCATGCGTCTGGAGTTTGTCGTGGCTGGAGGACCTGGTGAGCCCATTCTCTCTATCTCTCTTCTATCGCTCTCTGCTTGCAAATAAATAAACAAAATAAAAAAGCATTTAAAAAGCTGGAGAGGTGGCTCAGTGGTTAAAGGTACTTGCCTACAAAGTCTGCTGGTCCAGGTTCAATTCCCCAGTACCCATGTAAAGCCAGACACACAAAGTGTGCACATGTCTGGAGTTCATTGGCAGTGGCAAGAGGCTCTGGGGCACCCATTCTCTCCATCTATCATCTATCTATTTCTAGCAAATAAATAAATAAAAATATTTTTAATTAAAAACAAAGGAGAGCATGATGATACAACCCTGTAATCCCTGCACTTAGGAAGTAGATCAGAAGTTCAAGACAGGCAAGTTGAAGCTGTACCAAGTCCTGACGAATGGCACCCAGTCAGGCAATATTGCTCTGCTAAAACCCTGGGACAGTCCTTTGTCCCTGATCCTATGATACTTGTACCAAGTGATCGATGACAGGCTCTGGGTGCCACTGAGCCCCGATGTTGGCTGCCCTTCCATTTTTATGATCCAAGTGAGATGGTTGATCCTTTGTTGGTTTGGTTTGTTCAGTAAAACCGGGCCTGGTTTTTCTGTGTTGCTCTTTTCTACCGTGTGCCCGTGTTTCTCCACTCTACTCGATAAGCTCCTAGGTAGTAACTTGAACTCACTGCTTTGTCAAATGGAGTCACTCAGAGCAAGGCACAGCCTGATCTCTATGGGGAAGAGAGGACACACTCTTTGAAGTGACTTCCTGGTGGAACAGTTAATAAGCCATACAGCTTGGATTCTCAATTTTCTTCTGTAAGATAATGAAGAAATCTACAGAACAAATTTCAGGGGGGAACCTCCCTGAGATGGCGGCCCATGAAAAATGGCCTGGCAGTCTCGGTTCCCTTCGTGAGTTGTTGGCTGAGGAGCTGGATGAGGGAAAGCAGAGAGATTTCTCCTGAGTCTGAGCCCAAGGTCGTGGCTGTAGTGGCTCAGAGCACCCTTGAAAGGCAGCACTGCGTTCTGTGGGGGTGTAGATCTGGAGCGAGGAGGGTTCAGTCAGAGTTCACCTCTGCTTTTACAGTGGCATATCGGACAGGACATTGCACAGCCCCTGCAGTGAGAGCCAACAAGAGCACAGAACGTGCTCTGAGGTGGGCTACGAAAGCTACACAGCACTTCTCAAGTCAGCAAGAGCAGCAGCAGGAGGAGACCCCTGGCACGGGCACCCCAGCAGGCCCCAAGTCACCTTGTGACAATCCTGCGTTATCACACTTAGTCCTTACAGACATTAAGATGTTGTTTTCATCATCTGTATGACTTGACTTAAAGTAAGAAGAAAACTCAGGATTGTTACTTGTTCCTCTAGTAAATATTAGACAAGGGAAGAGATTGACCATTATGGCTGGACAGAAGGCTCAGAGGCTAAAGGTACTTGTTGGCAATGGCCTGGGTTTGATTCCCCAGTATCCATGCAAACCAGAGGCACAAAGTGGTGCATGCATCTGGAGTTCTTTTGCAGTAGTAGCAACCCCCTCACTTTTTCTGTCTGTTTCTATCTCTCTCTTGAATGAATAAATATTTAAAAAAAAAAAAAAGAAGTTCAAGGCTAGCCTTGATTATATAACAAGTTTGAGGCTATCCTGTGAGACACAGTCTAAAAAAAAGAAAAAGAAAACACACACACAAAAAAAAAACTACTACAAAAAGAAGTAAAAGACTATGACTTGGGCTGGAGAGATGGCTCAGCGGTTAAGGCACTTGCCTCCAGTGCCTAAGGCCCCTGGTTCAATTCCCCAGGGCCCACATAAACCAGACCCACAAGGTGGTGGCCCTGGTGCGCTCTCTCTCTCTCTCTCTCTCTCTCTCTCTCTCTCTCTCTCTCTCTCTCTCTCTCTCATCTCTCTGCTTGAAAAATGAATAAATAAAATATTTTTTAAAAAGAAGTAATTTTTTTAAAAAAAGACTATGACTAGCTAGGTGTGGTGTGCATGCCTTTAATCCCAGCAGTGGGGGTGGGGAGAGGCAGAGATAGAAAGAGCAACATCAATTTCAGGTCAGCCTGGGCTAGAGTGAGACCCTACTTTGAAAAAGAAAAAAAGACTATGATTACTATGTTTGTGAAACATTCTTAAAATTCTAAGAACAAACCTAAAAAACTACCTTCAGTGACTCAATTCATTAAGCGTGAGACTGTAACAGGAGAGCTTGATGAACGAATGATGAGCTTCTGTCATTCATCACCTGCACAGCTTGCTTTATCTAAGTCACTAATGGCCACGGAGTACGATGTGGCAGAATGGAGTGGCTGTGAGGGTGTTTCCCCTCAGTCCCTCAGCAGCAGTTACACACCAGTGTCACATGGACCACGAGGAAGGGTGGCTGTCAAGGGCAGAGTCCCAGGATGCCTGCCTACTCTGCAGCTGAGACTCTCAGCCCTTCAGCTCCGAAGCATGGCTGAAAGACTGACAGACTCGAGGTTGGCAACGACGTAACTGCAGGAGCAAATATGTGTGGTGATGCTCTGCCAGAGGCAACTGTGTGTGCGTGCCTGCAAACGAACATCCCCATGTGTGTTGCATGGGAGGCCAGAGGAAGATGTCAGCTGTCCTCTATGGCTCCTCTCTGAACCTGCGGCTCCCCATTTCTTTGACTAGATTAGATGACAAAGGACTCCCCCAATCCTCCTGTCTCTGCTTCCCTCAGCACTAGGGTCACAGACAGGCACAGCTATGCCTGGCTGTTTACATGGGTGCTGGGGAACCCAACTCAGCTCTTTTCAGCCTAAGAGTCAACTTTTTAGTCCAATTATTTTTGAAGTGTGTTCTTGCCTTCAAGGTTTTAACAACATATCTCAATCAGGGACAAACCAAGTCTCCTAAGTAGGAAAACCATATGGCAAACATATTCATTCATTCATATATATATATATATATATATATATATATATACATATATATATATATATATATATATACACATATATATCTCCCTATTCTATCATCCTAAGCAAGGCCCCCATCATCTCCCATCATCCACACAGCAGTGTCCTAGGAGCTATACTGGAGACCTCGGCAAACTTTCCTAGGTAATCTTACAAAACTTAAAAAGAACATTCATTACTTCCTAGTTTTAAACCAAATGAGACAGCAACCTAGCTCAAGTTGTAGCAGAACACGGCCATTAATCTATTGGGTGACCTGAGACACCATGTGAAAAAGGAAAGAGGAGAGGAGAAAGAAAGGAGAGGCGAGGAAGGAAGGAGGGAGAGGAGGGAGACAGCCAGCTAAACAACCAGATGCTCCTACTGGTACAGCCCCTGAGCTGCGACTCACAGCCCTTCTGATCCCACATCTGAGAACAAGCTCCTGGCTCTATAAACCTGGACAGTTGGCTGCAACTTTGTCAAACTGGAACCTTCCTCAGAACTTCATTCCATGCATGTGTTTCTCTAGACACTTAATAATCATGGAACCCACGTGGACACTTGAATCCTGTTGCCTAGAGATCTAATGACACACAGAAGTCAAAAATAAAGAAGACATCAACCTAATTTTCAGAGCCTATGCTCTTTCCACCAGGTTATACTGCTATAACACTAATTCTTAAAAAAAATTAAGTAATAATAGTGCACTAAAAACAGCTCCCAAGCAGGAAGATTACTTTGAACAAGCTACTATCCACATCTACTGAAAATCAAACCTCGCAACAAGAACACAGCAGTGTAAAGCCCAGAGACACACACCCAAGAAAGTAGTCCGTGTCGCTCATCCACTGGTTTATAAACTGCGCGGTGACAGGCCCCGGGTTGTGTGGCAGCTGGACCTGCTCCAGCGTGTGCAGCAGCAGCTCGGGGCTGTAGTACAGGGCCGCAATCGCCACCTGCAGGCACATGGCACGCAACGCACTGGTCCTCACCCCGCGGGTCAGTCTCTCCAGAACAAGTTGGACAAACATCGGGATGCACTGCAGGACAAGAGCAAAGCGAGAGTCACCAGCAACCAGGCAGTGCAGTGTCATCGATAAACAGCCTCCTCATGGGAAGAAAGGGGGTGCTTGTTTCAACTGTGCCAGCTGAGAGCTCTTCCCCGCAAGCAGAGGCCTCAGGAGCCACAGTTGGGCGTGGCCTGTTCATCTGTAACCTCAGTACCACAGGGGACCTGGTAGAAAAAAATGGCAAGCTCTTTTTTTTTTCCTTTGGTTAGTGCTATATTGCTATTGTTGTTTTCATTGTTCATGCATGGCTTTTTTTGGTTTTTCGAGGTAGGGTCTCACGCTAGCCCAGTGATCCTCTGCCTCCCGAGTGCTGGGATTAAAGGCGTGCGCCACCACGCCCGGCTCAGCTTTTATTTTAAAAAAAAAAATAAAATCTGAACCAGCAAGCAACTCTAGGCTATCTTAATTTTTCATTACAAGATAAATAAATAGTATGTCAGTCAGGCATGTAAAATCCCTATGTAAATAAGTGCCCATTAGGCACTTGGGAAGGTATCACCTGGTCAATTCCCCTTCCTCTGCACTGAAGAATGATGACCTCAAGGAGCTTGGCTGCATGGCATTCAGCATCTTCTCCCGCCTCTGCACAGAGAACCTATCGATAGCAACAAATTAGCTCAGCAGTGGCCCCATGGCCCATCGTAATCAAGGACATTTGAATAGGCTAAATCTCCCAGATGCATTCAGTCATGGGACTCAGTGTCTTACTGTCCCCATTTATAAAATAAGGGTAGTTAGTACCTTCTTCATGGGATTGTATGATACAGAAAAAAAAAATTATTCCCTTTCCCCAAAATTGGATCCACTCAGGGGCGTATTTGAGCCTGGTCTGTCAAACGGCAAAGAAAAAAGATATATTTTGTAATTTACAAATGAGCTCTGAAGCCAGCTTACCTAGGTTCAAATATGGCTCCAAATCATAGGAGATCAATGACATGAAATAATTTACTAAGCTTTAGGCACGAAGAAGGAAATTATACTTCAGTTTCCTTACTGATAAAATGTCAGACACTCTTCCCAATGTTGTGAGGATTAAATAATATTAAAAGTGCTCAGGAAACGCCTGGTATACTGTAAGAATTCAATAAATATAAGCTGGTGTTAAAACCAAGAAAATGAAAAATATTTTAACTACTGAGTGGGTCACTGCGTCTGCTGAATGCAGAGTTACTGGTGGGATTCACAGGACTGCTGGGTTTCCTTGTTGCTTTCCTCCCCTCACATTTCCAACAAGTGAAAGAAACCTGAGGATTTAATCAAGGGCTATCACAGGCATAAATGAGCTTTCAAAAATCTCCATTCCTCTCAGCTTAGACAAGAAAAAGTACACTGACTTCCCCTAAAGCCTGAATTCCCCAGGCTCTTTATAATTTTTTTTTTTTTTTTTTGGTTTTTCGAGGTAGGGTCTCGCTCTAGTCCAGGCTGACCTGGAATTCACTATGTAGTCTCAGGGTGGCCTCGAACTCATGGCGATCCTCCTACCTCTGCCTCCCGAGTACTGGGATTAAAGGCGTGCGCCACCACGCCCGGCAGGCTCTTTATAATTTGACTGGAATTTAAACCAGAAATACTGATTAGCTCAGGCCCTGGTACATCTCCCTGCTAGTGAGAGCAACAGGCTGCGCTCTGATTTTGTGATTTCTAGTCAAGCTGTGTGGTTTCTGACTACCTGAGCTTATCGAGCCTGCCAGCTTGATGCAAAACAAATACATGCACACACACACACACACACACAAATGTATCACACACATCTGCCTAAAGAAAACATTACATAATCATCAAAAATTCTAAGACATGCCAGATATAGTGGCGCACGCCTTTAATCCCAGCACTTGGGAGGCAAAGGTAGGAGAATCGCCAAGAGTTCAAGGCCACCCTGAGACTACATAGTGAATTCCAGGTCAGCCTGGGCTAGAGCGAGACCCCACCTCGGAAAAAAAAATTCTAAAACATAACGAAGAGAAGCCAGAAACCAGCACTAGCCTGCAGCAGGGTAACACAGCACAGCCCTGATGTCTATGCATAAATTCATATGACATGCTTACCTTTCTGCACATTGTAAACAGGACTTCCAAATGCCTTGGGTTTGACAATAAAGTATCAGTATCTATTGTCACATAATTATGCAAGAGAGGCATCATGTCTGAGAAAAAATTAAAAACCCAGTGAGACCAAGCACGAGGACCAGAAATAAATCATTCCCACTGAAGCCACAGTTTTGTCACCCTCACACTACCGTCCCTGAAACACACATGTCACACTCACACTACCTTCCCCAGAACCCACAAAGGATAGAAATGAAAGTGGTCGGCCTGCCCCATATACACCTGAAGAAAAGGTGGGTCAGAAGTCACCGTTCTGACTCTCTTTTCCTCCCTGTACTCATCTCGCTGACATGCTGCTGACCAGCCTGCTTCCTCAGCCCCCTTGTCCCCACTAGATTGCAAACTTCAGGCTGGAGAAAGCTGAGCTTAGAACACACAGTCTGTGTTCAGAAAATCCCTACTGAATTAACATGTGGAGAGCTCTGGCTGCAAACTAAGAAAACACGCAGTAAGAAACACAGACTGCCCTTCTGCCCGTCTTCTAGCCCTGAAACACTACTGGGTTTCCTTGACAGGAAATGAGAACACTTTGATCAAGCATCAAGGGAAGTAATACAGACACCAAGAGCTGCGGCGTCCCATGTCAAAGCAGACCTGGAAAGTACTCGAGGAACTCCTGCTGAAAACCTTCATATAAAATGCCCAGGAGCTGCCACATCTGTGGGGAGATGGTGTGGCAGGTCAAACTGTACGCCAGGGAGAGAATCTCCTCATAGAATTCTAGAAGGAAGAAAACCTCTAGTTAGAACGAGAGGAAAGAGCAAAGATTAAAACGAAAAGTTGTCACTGAGGAGGACGCAGGGCCCTCCTGCCCTCCCACTGCAGAGCGCCTCCACACACCCTCTCAGGGTCACCAGCTGCAGACACAACCCTTCCTTCCATTCTCACCAAGGTCCTCTCTCTGTTCTATGAGGCAAAGCAAAACACTGCTCTTACGACACTGGGAAGATGTACAATTCTTCCATTTCATAACAAATTGCAGTTATGTCTATGAAATTATGGAACAGATTAACAATATTTCCATCATGTAGAAGACTTTAAATGTACAAATAATAATATTCACTGGAGAGTTTAATGACACATAACTGATAAGTCTGCCCAACTCATTTGTAGTTTTACCAATGACTTTGAACTGTGTAGCATTTTTTTCCCAATTTGTAGAATTTAAAAATCTGAGCAGTGCTTTTTAATTTACTTCAGTCATACCCACAACAAAGAAAAAGAGTAGAGCGTGCCTGTATTCACACAGTCAAAAGAAAACCACATCTAAGTATACAATCAGAACATAGCGCAGCACAAAAACTTCAAGAAACGTCTATCACGTCTCTGAGCAAAAAGTTCAATTTGTAAGACTGGAGAGATGAGTCAGTGATTAAAGGCACTTGTTTGAAAAGTCTAACAGCCAGTACCCACATAAAGCCAGATACAAAGTAACACATGCGTCTGGAGTTTATTTGCAGTGGCAAGAGGCCATGGTGTGCCTATTCTCTCTCTCTCCCTCTCTCTATCTTCCCTTCCTTTTCTCCTTCCCTCCTTTTCTACTTACAAATGAATAAGTTTTTTCAATATTTTTATTTATTTATTTGCAAGCAAAGAGAGACAGAGATAAAGACAGAGAGAGAATGGGTATGCCAGGGCCTCCAGCCACTGCAAATGAACTCCAGATGCATGTGCCACCTTGTGCATATGGCTTTATGTGGGCACAGGGGAATCAAACTCGGGAGGCTAGGTTTTTCAGGGGAGCATCTTAACTGCTGAGCCATCTCTTGAGCCCAAATTAATTTTTTTTGAATAGTTTTTAAAACTTCAATTTGTAAGCTCTGTTTTTCCTCTCATAAAAGGAACTGACTCACACATCAGATTCTGGAATAAAACTCGTTTTGCTACTTCACACTTCTGGTGAGATACATGTCTACTTTAAAACATTTTCAATCCCAGATAAGCAATTTCACCTAAACTTCATTCCAATTTATTTCTCAAAAGGTAAACTATTATGTTCTCTGTCCTTTAAAGTTTCTAAGGTGAAGAACTCTTCACCTCTGGATAAAAATACAGACATCCAGTATCAGAAGGCACAAGCCCAGATTTAAGGGAATACAAGCTTCTCTTTCTCAAAGCTGTCTCTTATTAAATTTAAAAGTCTGAAACTGTACTCTGAGTTCAAATGAAAAGAAAGTCTCAATTTGCCTTGTTATTTAGCCTTTGCACTTACCAATGACGTGCTTCTGTAACACAAGGTCAATGACTTGCAGACAGATGCTCTCCAGCTGCTGCGTGATCTAGAGACAGGTTCAATGCTTAACACCGAGACAGCGACTGTTAGCACAGAAAGTCACTACCATCCCAGAAGAGTGGCTACAGCACTGGTGAGCTGACTCCCTCTCGCCCAGCAACCATTTCTCTGGAGTTGTGAGGTCCCATGGGCCCTTCCTCCATCCACGGTGAAATATTATATTATAAATATGAATTTAAAATTCATAATCACACAAATCTCAGTCAACATCACTATTGTGTCACCATAAGACGCTACAGACTCACCTCCTGATGACCTTCCACAACAGTCAAGATCGTGTCGATGGTGTGCAAAATGCCCATAGCCATCACAGTTTTGTCTTCAACTTCTTCATATTCATCACTTTGAAGAACTTTACTAAATATCTCAGCCTGTGAAAATCACATCAACAACTTGTAGTGCCATTATGCCACGTGGCCAAATGGAAGCATCGTAATCATTAAGTTCTGCACTTTGCTGCTGAGTCACTTTTTTTTCTTAGCATAACAGAATCTCTCATATTTTAAACAGCCATTGGAGTGGAACATACATTAGTTATACCCACTTGCTAATATTCAACTTTTGGACATCATGAAGAAAATAAAGCAAAACCTGAGAACATTGAAATCAGGTGTTTCTAAAAAGAAAAATATAAATAGAAAATACTGTAAAAAAAAAATCACCCATAAATTGAAACAAGAACAAATATATACAAAAAAGAAAAGAAGGAAAGGAAATGACACAGGCCAGATCTGATATTCCACCTTGGGAAATATGGAACAAGGGGAAAACAGGAAGGAAGATTAGCAAGAGGCAATAAACATTCTCCAGATTAAAGTAAATAAAACTCCAGATTCAAAGTGCAAAAAGTGAAAATCTCTCTCCCTCTCTCTCAAATAAATAAATAAAATATTTGTTTTAAAGTGAAAATCTAAAAGCTCCACATCAAGGCCTCTCGCTTTGAAAGCTCAGGAGATTGGATAAAAAACGCCATTAGACTCAAGTCGACCAACATCAGTATCCGAACGACTAGGGCACACGTTGCGCTGTTACCATTTCAGTTACAAACTAAGCATGTACGAATACTCCTCAAATCTTCTGCACCAAACTAATGTAAACTTGGTTCTGTCTTACCAAGTGTTGGGTTGTGTCAACAGCGATGGAGGCCACCTCCTGGTTGTACTCAGAAATCATCTTCTGGATGACATTGGTGACATCGTCGTTCTCCGTCTCTCTGACGATGTGCAGCAGCTCCTGCATGATGGGCCTCACGTGAGGCTTCATGTGCTCCTTGGCTAAGGCCATTAGCAAATGAGATCAGCAAGAAGCAGTCACTCACATGGCGGAAAGCACTGACTTGGTAATCCCTAGGCAAGGTTCTGGATGCTTCTGTGCTCTGCTGTCCTCACCCCAGGGGTTCTAGCTACGTGGATGTCACTAACCTGAATGTTATTTCATTTGTCCCATTCCAAGACTGAAAAAACTCTTGCCCATAAAGTCGATGGGACAGCTGGGGAGATGGCTCAGTGTCTAAAGCCTGCCAGCCTGAGTTCAGCTCCCCAGCACTACAGAATGCCAGACACAAAAGCAAAAAGTAGCGCAAGTATCTAGTGTTCTTTCATTTACAGTGGCAAGAGACTCTGGTTCACCCAAACAAACATGCAAATTAAAAAAATAAATAAATTCAGGGCTGGAGAGATAGCTCAGGGGTTAAGGCGCTTGCCTGCAAAGCCTGATAACCCAGGTTCAATTCCCCAGGACCCACGTAAGGCCAGCTGCATGGAGTGGCGCCTGCATTTGGAGCTTGTTTGCAGTAGTTGGAGGCCCTGTTACACCTATTCTGTCTGTCGCTCAATCTCTTTTTGTTTGCAAATAAATAAATACATTTTAAAAATTTTTAATTATATAATAAGTTCAGGAGCAGGGAAAGGGAGGATGGTGGGAAGGGATTAGGATCATGCCATGTTGTCTATATATAAAAGTTAGCAATAAAATTTGAAAAGCCAAAAACTATGTATATACCAAAAAAGACAATGGGCGGCACAGGGGCAGGGCACTTGTGACTCTACCAAATGAAATACCTGTGCTATCATTAACTAGAAATATTACCTGCTACCTTCAGAAGCCCAGGAAACTAAACACTGAACTCAGGCTGAGAAAATCTCCCTCTTGATGACAAAGTGAGTAAAATTATACAAGGCCACCTCAAAACCACCCTGGCTGTACCTTGGGTCTGGTTAGAAATGAGGGACTGAAGGGCAAGAGCAGCTTCCACCTTGACGGGCATCTCCTCGTCCTCAATCAGGCTCCTTCTGGCCAGCTCGACTGCAGTGCTGAGGTTGAGCTCATTGTGAAAGGTCAGAGAGCTGAAGGCGTGCAGCACCCAGCAGGACTGAAATGCCGGGAGGCAGCACGTCAAGGAACCGCACTCGGGCACAGTGCCACACAGTCAGGAACTTTCTAGCAAAGCACCACATCTACTTCAGTAACTAGAGCTTGTATGTTATACAACAGATGGAAGGAAAACTTACTCGAGCTCGAAGATATCCCAGGTTAGACAAAAATAACGGAAATACATGATTCTGTAGAAACAGCTCAATTTGGTCCTTGAATAAACTCTTCTGTGAGGAAACAAGTTAAATTTCAAATATCAATGACTTTTCACAGGTTAGAATCACTTCCTAATAAAGTACACTTATTATGACTTGCATTTAATAAACCATCATTTATTTAATTCACCATCCTTCTGATTTTTTTGGGGGGGGGGGTTTCAAGGTAGGGTCTCACTCTAGCCCAGGCTGATCTGGAATTCACTGTGTAGTCTCAGGGTGGCCTTGAACTCACGGTGATCCTCCTACCTCTGCCTCCCGAGTGCTTGGATTAAAGGCATGCACCACCACGCCCGGCTCCTTCTGATTTTTGTTTGTCTATTTTTTGAGACAGAGCTTCACACAGCCCAAGCTGGCCTCAAACTTATATGTCTGTGAGAATGACTGTGTATATAGCCCCTCCTGCCTTCACCTCCCTGGTGCTGAGATTACAGGTGTGTATCACCACATCCAATTTTTATTCACAATTTTATAAAATTGTTTAAAACAAATTAAAAACATTACCTTTGCTGGGCGTGGTGGCACTTGCCTGTAATTCCAGCACTCAGAGGCAGAGGTAGGATGTGAGTTCACGACCAGCCTGAGACTACATAGTGAAATCCAGATCAGCCTGGGCTAAAGTAAGACCCTACCTAAAAGAGAGAGAGAGAGGGAAGAGAGAGAGGAAAAAGAGAGAGAGAGAGAAAGGCTAAAGTCATTTCAGATCCTCTTTTTATAGAGTTTCACACTGACAAACTGAGAAAAGTAAAATTTTACTTCTAATTAAAGAAACAGGAAAAAGAAACAAGTGACAGGCAAAAGGACCTTTGCAGCCAAGCTAGAACTAGCTGTCAGTGTTAAATTACCCATCATTTTCATACTCTAATTGGCTGAGCATCACGGTTTTATTAATTAAGTTAAATTTTGATAATCTTAACCTTCAATAAAATCTCAGCTAGGGAACCAATCACATGCAGAGCTCCGTCTTTCTTCCTAGGGTCAAAGTTCGGGTCTGTTAGGATTTGATAACAGAATGCCATCATTTTTGGCAACACCTAAAAAAAAAACAGAAGAATCCATTTGAGTCTCATGAACCTCCAGTGTGTTACCATCTAATTAAATAGATATACAAATTTTCAAAACTAAAGCAATTTCACTGTGTTTTAGCAGCAACTATAAGCATAATAAGAAAGGTATACTTCATTAAGAAAAAATAACCAAAGATGCTTCACCCTTTTACTAGGACAAAAAAAAAATCCTTGAAGTGATAGGTTCTAACTAGTAGTGATATAAATTTTCAAATACTAAAGGCATAGCAGGGTTATTAGATGTCCAGTCAATGCAGACTACTTTGGAATTTTAAAAGAACAAGCACATACCTCCTTCCTCTTCTTTGCAGCTGTGTATAAGAGAGTCTGGGCTGCTGTGGTAGGAGAAGCATAATCTTCAAAGATATCTACAATTTCAAAAGGTTAAATCTTGTTAGCAAAAGCGCAATCCCCTATTATGTACGTTATATACATTTTAAACCTGACCAGCCACTGTGGCAGACCAAGAAATGACAAGCCCACCAATAACAGTAAAGAGCTCTCATGCACACAGTATGTGCTGTCCTTCCAAGCATCATATTAGAGAAAAGCAATACGTATTCAGTGTATCTATTTCCCTGGACACAGAAAAAGTACTTCATCTTTATCAACTACAACAAGAACTTATTTGGAGTATATATGTACCAGGTTTTGCTCTAGGTTCTGGGGACACAAAGATCAACAAGAGAAACTTACATTGCAAGAATTTACACATATGTGTACAAGTCAGGATGAGAACAAATGCAAAACAAAATAAGGAGACAGAATGACAAACGCAGGGTGTCAGGGAAGCCTCTCCAGTTCGCTGTGAACTAGAAATGAAGGGCAAAGCTATGGGGGAGGGACTCTAAAGACAAAGAAAGTCGCTCAGAGAAAACAGCAAGTCAAGAGGCTTGAGAGGTGAGGACAGTGCCTGGCTCTCAGCAGCTGTCCAATTTGTTGAATGCAGAAAACTTTAGGTATTACTGGATAGCATGAAAACTTTCACAATCTTACATCAGGCTATTCTACTAAGAATCTGAAAACTTGAGAACTTGCATGTATATATTTATATATGAATATTTATATTTAATAAAAAAACTAAGTCTAAGTTTTGCCTCAAACTACAGAATACAAGCACAGTAAGCCAGGCGTGGTGGCGCATGCCTTTAATCCCAGCACTCGGTAGGCAGAGGTAGGAGGATCACCATGAGCTCAAGGCCACCCTGAAACTACATAGTGAATTCCAGGTCACCCTGGGCTAGAGCAAGACCCTACCTCGAAAAAACAAACAAACAAAAAAAAGAATACAAGCACAGTAATATTAAGTTTTTTGAGTACTTACTGTGCTGGGCATTACATTACAACTTTATACCATGGCGTTAGTTCCTGTGTCTTATCTCATTTAATCCTCACAGCCCTGGTATTGCATCCCACTTATAGCTAAAACACGGCACCCTCGAGAGGCTGGGTTACAGGTGCACAAGTAGGTAGCACACAAGCACTTGCATCAGGCTGCTGTCAAAAGTCTTAGCTCTGGGGGGAAGAGTAGGATCTTGATTAAAGAGTGTGTGGTTCCCTTAGCATTGTTGGGACAAAACACCCAAACAAAAGCAGCTGATGGGAGGGAAGGGCTTATTCCGGTTTACAGTCTCAAAGGGAAGCTTCATGATAGCAGGGGGAAAATGGTAGGACAGAGGCCAGATGTCACTTCTGCCACAGCAGGTGGAAAACAACACCAAGAGCGTACACTGGGCACTAGCAAGGGGGAGCTGGCTTCAACACCCCTAAACCCACCCCAACAACACACCTCCTCCAGCAAAGCTCCCCATATAGCCACCAGGTGGGGACCAAGCATTCAAAGCACATGAGTTTAAGGGGAACATCTGACTCAAACTATCACAAGGGGTACGACAAAAACAAAAGCAGTAGTATTAGATAAGAATATTATGTCAAATAACAAAAAATGTAAAAAGGAAATACAGGAATTAATCTTCCCTATGGTGATCCATGTCAAGTAACTGGAAAAACCACAGCACTTTCATCCACAGAAGGACATTACTAAGAACAAAGCTCTTCATCTGGTTTTTAGCTACAAGTACTTTCTTCTAAGATGTCATGTAAATTCCCACAGTTAGTAATTATATTTTAAAAAGCTAAGATACTATCTCTTCAGAAAATGAGAACAAATGAAACAATGGTAGGTTTCTGAAAGCTTAACAAGTATTCTCTCTATTACAAGAGGATACAGAAATTAGGAAAGGGGTAAGTGAGCAGTGGGACATGGTGGCACACAGCTGAGATCCAAGGAGTGAGGAATTGGGGACTGGGCTGCTGAGAGAGAGTACAAGGCCAGCCTGAGCAAAGAAAAGGTTAGACACTAGGAGTATAGCCCAGTGGCAGAGCATCTGCTTGGTGTGCACTCTGTGCAGGATTCAATCCCCTTGGCAGCAGTGACTGTAATCCTAATATTCAGTAGGATAAGGAAGATGACTACCACAAGTTCAAGGCCAGCCAGGGCCAATTAGCAAGAACCAGTCTCAAAAAAACAAACAGCCTTAAAGAAAACAGAAGGCTGACTCAACTTTTTTTAGGAAAGGAAGGCAGAAGGAATAGTGAGCCCTGAGGAAGGAGGAGGAATAAACCCTGCACAGGACAGTGACTGTCAGAATGGAGAAAACAGAAGGTCGGGTCAATGCCCTCCCTTCGGCGGCTTGGCTTCAAGAGAGGAGGAGGTGCCTCGTCAATCCCACACCGAAATGCCACAGTCAGTCTGTGGAGACACAGCTGCAGAAGGAAGCACCTTTCGTTTCAACGTTTATTGAAGCACACTAATGCCAAGCATGACTAGAAGAATGTGAAATGAGAAGGGGGAAGAATGCAAACAAATGACACATTCCTCCCCTCAAACAGCTTCTGGCTTGTGGGAGAAATGGGTGTGCAACGTGAACATTCTGCCATCAGTGCTTAACCAAGGGGAAGGGGAATCATTACTCGGCAACCTAATCAAGGAAGTGGGCCCCACTGAGTGGGGCCACCGAAGGAAACCCTATTGCCTGTGGCATATGTAGTACAGAGTGAGGAGGCAAACCAAACTGAGGTGCTTCATAACACACAGAAACCCAAGGCCCTCGAACAACTGAGAACAGCTCAGTCCATATGCAGGCATCTGAAATAACAGCGTGCAGGTCCCAACGACTAGCCAAAGCCAGGTAGCAGACCAGACCACAAGGGTCTCAGCCCCCCTGATAGAAAAGAATAAGGGGGTTTTCCTCTCCCACACCCAGGGGCCTCAAGCTCTTTGATTCTGAGGTCCTCAAATTCTCTGGGTTTCAGAGCACTTATGCAAAGCAGAGCTTTGGAAATTTAATGAAGCAATCAAAGTGGCTTAAAATATAAATTCAGTTATGTTTACATATCCAGTAACCAGGAAGGAAAAAACATCTTAATTACCAAATTTCATCCTTATATACTCATACGGGTCTTCTTGCCACAGCTCTTCATCCTCATCTTTATAGCACATCACAGAAAAAATCACATCTTCAGAGATATTCTGAGAAAAAAGAGTAACAAGTGGGAATAGACCATTCAAATTTGGGGGATACCAGTAATGCGTTTATCAATGAGATTTATGACACTGGTTTCCAAAGTGACGGTGACCCTTCCCAGCCTGCACTCGCCACAGAAAGTGAGGGCAAGAGGCTCTGAAAGGAAGCACTGAGGAAGGAGCAGGGCAGCTGCTCTCTGAAGCAACAACAGAACAGCGTGCATGAGTGTGTGCAGGCCCAAACAGCGAGGGAAAACCAAATGAAACCACGATCTCTATTAACTTCCAAAAAGCCGTCACTGCTTAATCACAGTGTCCAGGCCTTTACTAAGATGCCCACGAAATACAAATATAAAACGCACCAGAGCTGGGCATAGTGACGCACATCTATGATTCGTAGCACTCAGGAGGTGAAACAGAAGGACTGTGAGTTTGAAGCCTAGCTTAGATACCCTAGTGAAGCAATTAGAGGTGAAGACTCAGTTCCTAACCACTCTGAATAACCAGTTATTTATATGCAAATAAGAATCTGTTAATGCCCATCACTTTCCATTCTCACTTGTTCTTTAATTAACATGGCTAACTTCCACCTTTAAGTAAAAAATTGGCATTAAAAACAGAAAACTCAGCCAGGCGTGGTGGCGCACGCCTTTAATCCCAGCACTTGGGAAGCAGAAGTAGGAGGATCACCATGAGTTCAAGGCCACCCTGAGACTACACAGTGAATTCCAGGTCAGCCTGGGCTAGCGTGAGACCCTACCTCAAAAAACCAAGAAAATAAAAAATTTAAAAAAATTAAAAAACAGAAAACTCAGGGCTGGAGAAATGGCTCAGCAGTTAAAGCACTTGACTGTAAAGCCTAAGGACCAGGGATCAATTCCCCAGTACCCACATAAAGCTAGATGCACAAGGTGGTGTATGTGTTTGGAGTTTGGCCTGCCCATATTCTCTCTCTCTCTCTCTCTCTCTCTCTCACACACACACACACACCTTCTTTCTCTCAAATAAATAAAATATTTTTTTAAAAAAAACCAGATAACTTGTCCGGCATGGTGGCATATGCCTTTAATCCCAACATTTGAGAGGCAGAGGTAGTAGGAGGATGACCATGAGTTTGAGGCCACCCTGAGACTATTGAATTCCAGGTCAGCCTGGGCTAGAGTGAGACCCTACCTCAGGAAAAAAAACTTTATCTTCTGCTAAAGAACTCAATCCAAGAAAATGAGTTTTTAAAAAGATACAAAAGATGGAATTAGCCAGATATGGTGCACACACCTTTAGTCCCAGCACTGGGAGGCAGAGGTAGGAGGAACACTGTGAGTCTGAGGCCAGCCTGGGACTAGAGTGAGATCCAGGCCAACATGGGCTAGAGTGGGCCCCTCCCTTAAAATATATATATGGAAAAAATAAGTAATAAAAAAATCTTTTAGGCTCCTTCCCACTTATCAGACTTTGCCTTCTGCAAAATAACCCTCCTTCAGAGACAAATCCAACAAGGTTAACAAATACTATCTGCCTTACTAGAACAGAAACTGAGCCTGGCATTTCCAGAACACCTGATTCACCAAACCTAAAGCCTCACTTTGAGAATACTTACATTTCCAAGTCCTCAGAAATGTGAGACTGCGCTTATGAGGCATTATTGCTAATAGGAATAAGAGACGTTAAATACAAAACAGAATTAGTAACACCTTCTCTAGAACCCTAGTATAGAGCTGATCATGGTGGCGCACTCCCGAGGCTGAGGTAGGAGTGCAAGGTTAGCCTGGGGTTACACAGTGCGTTCCAGGTCAGCCTGGTCTACAGTGAGTGAGGTCCTGCCTGGAAAGTAAAACCTTATCTAAACAGACAGTGATGGAGAGCGCCATCAGCACTAACCTGGATGTGTGGCTTCATCTGCTTCCAAGTCACCGAGTGGACAACCCCCTGGTTGAGATAGTTGAACGCCTGCTGAAGAACACGGGGGGCTACATATGCTTTCTGTCTATATTGGTCTAAAATTTTTAGTAATACCTGTAGGAAAACGGGAAAAGAAAAATAGAAAAATTACCAGGTAAAGGGGGGGGAGCATTTAAGGCATGACACGAGATCCAGAAGAGACCATTTTACATGTTGGATAGGTCTGTGTTATCTGCATTTGAGGCGCTGGATAAGTCTGCGTTACATTCATCTCACACACTGGACAACAGGTCTGTCATCTGAATCCCAGGTGTCACTGGTCTAACACTTCTATGAACTGCTCAGGATACATCTATGTTCTATTCCACCCTTCAAAAAAAATAAAGCTCCTATTTTTAATAAAATTTCAGATTTGACTAAACAAAACTTACAAACTTCCATACAAGGTGAGAAGAACAGGAAGTTTACACAGCACTGACATAGTAGGACCCACACGGAGGTTTGGGTGAGGAGAATGCTATCCTCAGTGGTCAGTCTTAACCAGAACTTAGAGATCTTTGAAAGAAATGGACAGCATGCAATAATATTTGTATTGTAAACTGCTCAGAACTGACAAGAGGTGATAAAAAACTTTTAATGAAAATGAGAAAAGAACTTATTACTCACTTGATATCTATTTCAATCTCTCTCTAGCTGTCACATAAATTATTCTCACCCAAGAAACAACTAAAGCAGATAAAGTATATACATAATAAAGAAAATAAACTAGAACTAGAGGTAGAGGAAAAGAGAAAACTTTTATACAAGAAGGGCGAAAGCAAACAGATCTTTATTGCTTATAAGGGCTCTTTCTAATTGGGAGATAAACATTATTCCAAAAACAGTACTGGTACAGTCAGCCCGTAGAGTGCTGGAACGTGCTTACATGAGCTGCTGAAGAAATACGACCAACAATGTTGTGGACAAGCAGGGGACACTGACATACGAAAGCAACCAGCATGACAAGATCGACACACCTATGCAACAGTGGCACCCAGCCTAGGTGGGTAACCAATGGCTCTCTGATTGGCTAAGAGTGGAACCCACAGCTAGAACTGAGAACCAAGTCAAAATCCTATGATGACTAAGATTATGGACTCCAACGAGAAGCTCCCATTAATTAATTAATTAATTAATTAATCCTGGGCCCAAATAGAGGCTGTGTCCATCAAAATCTCTCTAAATTAACAATTATTAACAGTTAACCTATGTTGATTTCACTCTCCACTGGAGAATCTGTTTTTCTTTTTCAGAAGGCAGCAAGAGCCAAGGATAATCAAAATCAATTAGACCAGAAATGATAGCTGACTCCCTGGCAGGAGATGAACTACCCTCACACAT
Source organism: Zapus hudsonius (assembly GCA_004024765.1). Taxonomy (NCBI): domain Eukaryota; kingdom Metazoa; phylum Chordata; class Mammalia; order Rodentia; family Dipodidae; genus Zapus; species Zapus hudsonius. Next base: position 29,847 of record PVHP010011697.1, read on the forward strand.
CAGCTAGGGCCCAGGTGAAACCACAGAGGAAGTGAAGAGATGAACAAGAGTGCTGCTTCCACAGGGAGCCTGACGACCTGCACCAAGGTGAAGGTAACAAACACTGAGGATACTCAAAATGCATCAAAGCAGAAAACACCCCCACCAAGACTCACAGAAATTTGTGGAAAAGGGGTCGGGAAGACCAAGAGTCACAGGATGGGAACATCCAGAGGCATTGCTAACCCCCACAGTGACTGACTGCTGCTCTCACAACTCATAACTCAGAATCCCCCAGCGAATTTCACTGAGAAGGGCCCTCAGTGGAATGGGGGCAGGGAGGAGGGAAATGATGGTACCAATTCATGATTTGTCTATCTCCAGTGCCTAAGGCCCAGGGTTCAATTCCCCAGGACCCACATAAGCCAGACTCACAAGGTGGTGGTCCTGGTGTGCGCTCTCGCTCTCTCTCTCTCTCTCTCTCTCTCTCTCTCTCTCTTTATCTATCTCTATCTCTCTGCTTGAAAATGAATAAATAAAATATTTTTTAAAAACTATAAACTTTCTTCTTTTAAAATATGTATATATTTGTTCCACTTATAACATAAAACCAAAATGCTTATTATACATAAAATACCTCAAAAAAAAAAAAAAGAACGGCACTGGTACAACTAACTATAGAATCCCTAACAAAACTTTATACCAAAACAAACTCCAGACAGGGAAAGATTTTGACAACAACAAATGAGGATGTATATTTTTTTCCTTAAAAAAATGTAGAATTCCTAGATCTTTATAAATATAAAACAAAGCTGGTCAAAACACTCATTTATAAGGAATCAAAGAGGCCTTATCGAGCTCAAGTGTCTTTAGACAAACAAGGCCAGCCCATCACAGTCAGGCTTGGAAGGTGCTGGAGCCCTCAAAACATGCACAGTTGCTGACACAATTGTGGCTCACCCTGAGTGAAGACGAGGCACAGCGACAGAGAGAGAGCAGCTCTGATAGGAAAATTATTTTTAAGCAAGAGAAACGGATATCTAATTAACTAAGGACGCCCTGGCATGCGCACACAGGCTTCTGTGACACTTCAGGGGACATCAACTCCAAGATGCTACGTGGGTTTGACTGCAGCAGCAGAACTGAGGATGGCTGGAGGGCTTCAGGATGAGCCTGGCACCCACTGTGAGTCACTGGACAGACACTTACACTCTACTAATTCCCCTACAGATCATCTCACGGGCAATATAAAATAATTTTGAAAACAAAATTAGTCATGAGGGGGAGAATAACTAATGCCTAAGAGGGAATGTCATCATGGATTCAATGGCTTTATCGAAGAACCTATGTTACTGAGCATATTGTAGTGTTAATATATGTAATTTTAAGCCAATAAAAACATTTTTTTAAAAAAGGGCAGTTCTGTGAAAGCTGACCTAGGAAACTGAATCTGAAACTGCCCTGTATTGGATTCCCAGAGTTGTCATTTCACACTCCTTAAATATACAACTAATGTGTTCATAATCTGCATTAAAATACATAGAAATGAACAATTTAAAGAGCATAAATTTATTACCTGCTGAATTCCCACTGCATATGTTTTCAAAAAAAATTCAGAAAATTCAAAGTATTCCTTTGTGACATTTCCTGGGCTTCCATACCTTAAATTCAAAGAGGAAACATCTAAATACTGTGACGTCTAAAAACAAAGCATACTCACTTAGCTTGAACACAGCTAAAGAAAGGTGCCTTCGACTGGGCCAGAGCTCTAGCAAGGGCCCCGTTTCACAAGACACAAACCCATCAGAAGCAGCTGTACGTAAGGTCACATGACACTCTGAACAGCAGTTTTCAACTTCAAAATAGCTCCTCCAGGGAATAAAACTATTACAGTTGATATATTTTTCTTTCTTTTGGTTTCTTTCTTTTGGTCTCACTCTAGCCCAAACTGACCTGGAATTCACTATGCAGTCTTAGGGTGGCCTTGAACTCACGACAATCCTCCTACCTCTACCTCCCAAGTGCTGGGATTAAAGGTGTGCGCCACCATGCCCGGTTCTAGCTGGAACTACAGAAGGAGTTCTAGGTCAGCCTGGGCTAAAGTGAGCCCCTACCTCAAAAAAGACAAAAATAAATAAATATATAATAAATAAATACTTTTGAAATTGACTTTTTAAAAAATATTTTTTATATTTTTGCAAGCAGAGAGAAAGAGAGAGCTAGAAGAGAGACAGAGAGAATGGGCATATCAGGGTCTCTAGCCACTGCAAACAAACTCAAGATGCGTGCATCATTCTGTGCATCTGGCTTTATGTGGGTACTAGGAAATCGAAATCTGGTTGTTAAGCTTTGCAGGCAGGTACCCTAACTTCTAAGCCATCTCTCCAACCCCCAAAAGTTGCCTTTTTCTAGAGCAAGGTGGCCAGGCACCTTCTTGCATAATTCCTAGGATATTTCCAACAGATGGAAGAACTTCAATTCTTCCGTGTTTTTCACAGACTAGTAAAGGGCCAGAAGGCTGCCCACCTTGCTATGTTTTCAAGGGCAGTGGTCACAAGCCTACTTTAAACAGCAGGTCATACTTTGTCTTCTGTGGCTTTCATTGTTGTTTTCGTTGATGATCTTTTCGAGACAGAATCTCATGTAGCCCAGGCTGACCTTGAACTTGCTAGGCAGCCCAGAATGACCTTCAAGTCCTGAGCCTTCCTAACACTGGAATGATAGGCATGTACCACCACACTGTGGTCTAAAGACAATAGTTATATTCTGTATAACATTAAGAGAACAACCCAGCCTTATCATGGGCAATGCTGAAATAGGAATGTAGCATTACAAAGGCAGTAAGTGGAGCAATACCGTTCAAAGAGACGTGCAACAATATGCAGAGCCCACTTCTTACACTTCCACCACACCAGCTCTGGGCGATCATCCTCATCAATTTGAAGAGTCTCCTAAGAGGGAAAAGCACATAGTGAGAGGATTTGCCAAAGTGGTAAATTTTAAATTTGAGTTAAATAAATCAAACTGTATTTGTGTGAATGAGATTACTATGCAAATACAGTCTCACTTTAGAGATGGCAAAGTCAAGAATTAAATAAGCAACGCAAATAGCAACGGCCGAAGCTACTGTCCATTCATCGCCTACCTTTACGAGGACCGAGTAACAGAAACAAAAAGCGAACACAACTGTCCCTTCACGCTGGCGATGGAAAGGCTCTGTGTTTTGATCTGGGTAATGGAAACAAATCTGTATGCTGTTGAAATTCATGGACTCTTTCACTAACCACTTTTGTGGACACATTAAACCGTAAAATAATTTGTTTCAAGATATGGATAGTGACGATGGGAGTATGGCTCAGCAGGAGAGAGTATGCTTGCATGCACAGGGCCCCAAACTCCACAGCACCCAAATACATAAATAATAAAAGAGATGGACGACAGAAAAAGCCATGCACATTTTAGACCAGTTTAAAGTTTTAAAATACAAGAAATTATTTGATGGATTAAAAAAAACACCACTGTTACAGCCGGGCGTGGTGGCGCACGCCTTTAATCCCAGCACTCGGGAGGCAGAGGTAGGAGGATCACCATGAGTTCAAGGCCACCCTGAGACTCCATAGTGAATTCCAGGTCAGCCTGGACTAGAGCGAGACCCTACCTCGAAAAACCAAAAAAAAAAAAAACCACCACTGTTAACAAATGCAGGTCAATCTTGTACTGTAACGGAGGTGCAACAGTTAATCTTGATGGTCAGTTGGGTGGGACCTCTGGGCATGTTTCTGGGGAGTTTCCAGGGTGGCAAAATTGGGATGGAAAGACCTACCCCACCAGTGGGTGGCACCATTTCATGAACTGGGGTGTTGGAATGAGCTGAGCAACAACAGTCATTTGCTCTCTGCATCCTGCCAACATGCGCTCCCCTGCCATGAGGGGCTGTACCCCTCAAACCGTAAGCTGCTGCTTTTGTCAGGTATTTTGAGGCAGTGACAACAAGAAAGGTCACTTGCAGCAGCAAACTTAGAATCAAGTGTACGTTTGTAACAGACATTCTCAGCCAGTGGGCACCCTTCTGGAGATCTGAATCCCAAATTCTAGGAGGCAAGTATTGTGCTTGACTACATTCTAACAGCTGAAAATTAAAATTAAGGCTGGGGAGATGGCTCAATGGTCAAAGGCACTTGCATGCAGACTGTGATGGTCTGGGTTCAGTTCCCCAGTCCCCATGTAAAGCCAGATGCACAAAGTGGCACAACACATCTGGAGTCCATTTGCAACAGCTGGAGGCCCTGATGCACCCATTTTCTCTTCTCCCCTCTCTGCCTCTTTCTCTCTCCTTCTCTCTTTCAAATAAATAAATACTTTTTTTTTTGAAGTAGGGTCTCGCTCTAGCCCAGGCTGATGTGAAACTCACAATGTAGTCTCAGGCTGGCCTTGAACTCACAGAGATCCTCCTACCTCAGCCTCCCAAGTGCTGGGATTAAAAGCATGTGCCACCATGCCCATCCCAATAGATACATTTTAAAAGAAAAAAAATTAAAACTACCCAAACACCCAGCTAATGAAGCGCTACAATATTGTCCTAACAGGGCTGGGGAGATAGAGAATAAAGCACTTGCCGCTGAAGCCCAAGTACCCAAACTCAGACACCCAGATCCCACTAAAAAAGCCAGAAGCCATGGTGCTTCTGTAATCCCAACATGCTGAAACTGATGCGAGATGGAAGGTATAAACAGGAGAATATTCCTGAAGTATGTGGTGAACACAGCAAAGAACAGAGGAAGGGGCTGGAGAAGATGGCTCAGCAGCTAAAGGTGCTTCCTGAAAAAGCCTGCCGGTCTGAGTTCAATTTCCCAACACCCATGTAGATCCAGAGTGACACATGAATCTGGCAAGACGCCCCGATGCTCCCAAACGCTCTCCTTTTCTCCCCCTCCCTCTCTCCCTCTCTGCTCACAAATAAACTTTAAAAGATAAAAGAGCAATTTGTTACGGACTGAGGAGATGGCTCAGCAGTTAAAAGCACTTGCCTGCAAGGCCTGCTGCCCTGGGTTTGATTCCCTAGTACACTAACTAGCAAAACCAGATGCACAAAGTGGCACATCCAGAATTCGTTTACAGTGGCAGGAGGCCTGAACTCATCCCCCCTCCCCCCCCCTCTCTCTCTGCTTGCAAATAAGTAAACAAAGATTTTTTTAAAAAATCAGGGCTGGAGAGATGGCTTAGTGGTTAAGGCACTTGCCTCCAGTGCCTAAGGCCCTGGGTTCAATTCCCCAGTATCCACATAAGCCAGACCCACAAGGTGGTGGCCCTGGCTCTCTTTCTCTCTCTGTATCTCTCTGCTTGAAAATGAATCAATAAAATATTTAAAAAAAAAAAATCAATAGCACAGCAAAAATCTAAAGCAAGAAACCTTGCCTCAAAGGAGGCAGACAGACAAAAACTGACCTGAAAGTTTTTTGTGCACCACAGCATAGCACACGTGAACACACATACCATGAATATTCACATACTAAGAAATAATAAAATAAAAATTTTAAGTATAAATTTTAAAAATACCCATAACCACAAAAATATTAAAAGTAACCACATTTCATTTTTGGTGAACATAAATTTCATGATATGTCTATATCTACTATTTTTATAAATAGAATATCATATACAAATGCAGAGAAAAAAAGACAAGAAGAGGGCTGGAGAGATGACTCAGTGGTTAAGGCATTTTCTTATAGTCTAACAACCCAAGTTCGATTCCCCAGTACCCACATAAAGCCAGATGCACAAAGTAGCACATGTGCCTGGAGTTTGTTTGCAGTGGCTAGAGGCCCTGGTGTGCCCACTCTCTCAGCCAGGCATGGTGGTACACACCTTTAATCCCAGCATTCGGGAGGCCAAGGTAGGAGGACTGCTGTGAGTTTGAGGCCAGCCTGAGGCTACATAGTGAATTCCAGGTCAGCCTGGGCTACAGTGAGACCCAGCCTCAAAAAATAAAACAAACAAATAAAAATAAGACTAGAGAAATAAATATCAAGTTTTTATCATTTTAGTAAGATTAAAGTTATTTTACTTTTGCTGACCTGAGCTTTTTAAAAATGAGTAGTATAAGTCTTTATTATTTTTTATCTTGAGATTTTAGTATTCATATTACAATGTTTTTTATTTTTTCAAAGGATAGGCTGGGACAATGAAAAAGCATAAGCACTCCGAACCCCAGTTTCTGGTTCCCAGAGCCCCATCTTACAGGAGGGACGGTCCTGTCAATGATGGTCCGGAAGATTTCCATCCATACTGTCATGGTCTGGTGACTCAGCAACTGCAGAGGCAATGCATACTGGAAGACAGAACAACAGACAGAGATTCCTCCTTCACGTGAACATTAGCACTGACTCTACACTGGAAGGCTGAAATGCACAGAAGAGCTGAGGGTTCAGCACGAAAATAGCAACCTCATGGCTCAACACAAAATTTAATCACAGCTATCCTGGTTCTTGAGGAATTATCCCAAAGGCATTAACAGAGCTTGAATCTATTCATCACCCGTTCAGGCTGTCCAGACCTAAATCACATAACCAAGTCTTTCAAGAATTCACTGCTAAATATGCTTGCATTAGGCACATTCCATATCTACTTGTCTAATTTTCTTTATTCATTTGCACATGTGTACCAAGGTCTCTTTCCACTGCAAACACCAAACGCTTGTACCACCTTCTACATCTGGTTTATGTGGGTGCTGGGAACTGAACCTGGGCTGGCAGGCTTTGCCAGCAAGTGCCTTTAACCTCTAAACCATTTTGCCAGCCCCATAATTAGTTCTGCTTTTTAATTTTTTTATTTATTTATTTTGAGATGGGGTCTTACTACGTATGCAGTTCTCACTGGCCTCAAACTTCTGCCTCCTAAAGTGCTGGCATCACACACATACCACCACACCCAGCCTGTCTGTTTTTTAACTCCTCCTACCTCTGCCACCTGAATATTGGGATGAAAGGTGTGAGCCACCACACCCGGCATTAGAGTGCTTTGAGTCAAAGTCAAGTACAAGTTTTAGAACAAGTAACATCTTAGTTCTTGCTTACTCGGGGCTTAGACCTGGAGAGTCACTAACCACCAAGACACCCAGATGACAGTGAGCCTGTTTCCTATGAGGTGAGAAGACATAACAATTCCTCGCATGACTGACAACTGCCAGACACTCTCCAGGGGGCAGGCAGAAAGACAAGCACACCGTCTGCAGCGGACAACTACCTGAACCAGTGCGTAGAAGATCTTCAGGATCTGCTTCTGTAGCAGCACCGAGTGGTAGGAGGCATCGGGCAAAAGCTGTGTGATGAGCTGCTGAACGCGTGGCAGGAAGATCTGCATCGCTGCCAGCAGAGGCTCTCTTTCCTCAGCTTTCCTGTATCTATGCGCACAGGAAAGAAAGAGGAGAGCATTACACGGGTGAAAATGTCTTTTTATGCTTTTATTTATTTGCAAGCAGAGGAGGATAGAAGAAAGACGAACAGCGAGAATGGGCACAGCAGGGCCTCCAGATGCTGCAATGGACTCGAGATGAATGTGCTACTTTGTGCGTCTGGCTTTATGCGGGTGCTGGAGAATCAAACTTGGGTTGTTAGGCTTTTCAGGAAAGCACCTTAACCACAGGGCCATCTATCCAGCCCGAAAAAATAACTTTTTATTTTTTGGTTTGTTTTTTGAGGTAGTGTCTCACTCTAGCCCAGGCTGACCTGGAATTCACTCTGTAGTCTCAGGGTGGCCTTGAACTCATGGTGAACTCCTACCTCTGCCTCCCAAGTGCTGGGATTAAAGGCGTGTGCCACCACGCCCGGCTTTTTTTTCTTTCTTTCTTTCTTTTTTTTTTTTTTTGGTGTTATTTTAATTTTTAATTTGTTTTATTTTTTGTTTTTTCGAGGTAGGGTCTCACTCTAACTCAGGCTGACCTGGAATTCACTTTGTAGTCTCTGGGTAGCCCCGAACTCATGGCAATCCTCCTACCTCTGCCTCCCAAGTGCTGGGATAAAGGCGTGCGCCACCACGCCCAGCTCCCGAAAAAATAACTTTTAACTATATCAAACCAAATAAATGCACAGCGTTGGCTTACATTTTCTGTTTGTTGCTAGAATAGCTGGAAGGATTGTGTAATTTGATCATAATCCCCTTCCCTAACCCCTGAAGCCCAGCCCCTCTCCAAGGAGTCCTTCTGTTAAAGTCACTTTTTTGTCCTCCGTCATCTATGTCAACATGCTAATGGCTCAATATGCATGCTGTTCAGCTCTTGTGCAGGTAACAACTTCCACTCTAAGGTTATGAATACACTGGTCATTTCATGTCCCAAAGTAGTCCTCCCACCCTCTAGCTCTTACATTTGTCCTGCCCCTCTTCCACAATGTCCCTGAGCCTTGGAGAGCATGACAGAGAGGTCTCATTTAGCACTAAGTTCTCAAGAGCCTCTTATTTTCAGCACTTTGATGAGTTTTGAGTCTCTCCAGAGAACCCAGAAAGTGAAAGACACCGTTCAAGGTGATCTCAGTCCTGCACCTCACCAGGAATTTTTATGGAGAAGAATGTCCCCAACAAGGAAACTGACATTGTCCACTTGCATCCAGAAAAGCACCTGATGTCATTTATTTAATTACATGCTCATTCAAGACAAACAAGGTACACCAGCAGCAACTTCTAAGGAAAGCCGTTGGCGAGTGTTCCTCTGAGTCCAACAAGTTTGAGAAGCTCGGTTCCATCACTGTCCTGGAAGCCAGTGCCGTACCCACAAGACCAAACCACCACTGAGGAACTGCAGCAGATGGACGCTAACCGTGCTAAATGTGATTCGACATTTTCCAAACTGCCCCGAGTCCACCGCAGAACCCTGGCCCCAAGAAACTTACTTTCCCAGCGACACAGGCTGCTCCCTTCCGCAGCAGAAATCAACTTACTCATAAGTCTTCACCAGTTGATACAGACAGAGTAGAATACCAAGCCAGCTTCCACTGCTCTGTGACTGCAAGTAATAGTTTATCTTGTCAACCACCGCAGGCCAGTGACCAGGAAAGTCATGTTTAATGATGACACGCAGACACATTGTTAACTGAACTCTGAGGAAAGGCAAAAATCCAAGGATATAAATATCACACACCAAAGAGCTCCAACATTTAACTATGTTCTATAGTTATACATCACTTCACGTAGATAACATTGAGAAATTTGTCATTAAGCAAAATCATAGCTGTAGGAACACCATGAAGCACACCATAAGCTATAATGCTATAACATTACTTGATGTGGCGCTTTGATTCAGGTGTTCCCCATAAACTTGTGTACCCTGAATGCTAGGTCCCCAGCTGGTGACAATTTGGGAATTGGAGCCTCCTGGAGAAAGTGTGTTGTTGGGGGGCTTATGGGGGTGATTGCCAGCTCCCCTTGCCAGTGTTTGACACACTCTCCTGCTGCTGTTGTCTACCTCATGTTGGCTAGGAGGTGATATCCAGCCTCTGCTTATGCCATCGTGTTACCCTGCCATCATGGAGCTTCCCCTCTAGTCTGTCAGCCAAAATAAACCCTTTCCTTCCACAAGCTGTTTTTGATTGGGTGTTTTCTGCTAGCAAAGGGAAGTTGTAACATTTGGTAATGTAATGTTTTTAAATATTTTATTTATTATTCGACAGAGAAAGAGAGCATTGGTGGGCCAGGTCCTCCAGCTACTGCAAACAAACTCCAAATGCATGCACCACTTTGTGCATCTGGCTTCACAAGAGTATTGGGGAACTGAACCCAAGTTATTAGGCTTTAGGGCCTAAAGCCCTATAAAGCAAGCACCTTTAACCGCTGAGCCATCCCTGGGTAATGTAATCTAAAGGGACATAGATATATATGTTGTTAACTGAAACATTTGTATGTAGTGAATTAGATAGGAGGAAAAAGTAATCCTATTAAAAACCTCTTCAAGTGGCAGGAGATATGGCTCAGGATTAAAGTTTCTTGCTTGCAAAGCTCGAGAGCCTGGGTTCAATTTCCCAGCACCCATGTAAAAGTCCAGGCTGACCAGGAATTCACTCTGTAGTCTCAGCATGGCCTCAAACTCATTGTGATCCTCCTGCCTTAGGCCCCCAAGTGCTGGAATTAAGGTGTGTGCCACCATACCCAGCCTTCTATAATACTTTTAATCAAATTGAGAATAAGGAGGAGAAGCAAGTGTCTGCATGGGTGACCACAAGTGAGCCTTTTCTGTGTGCTACCGGTCAGGGATCCCTCATGCATGTGCTCATGGCACTTTCCTTTGAGCAGCAACAGGACTAAAGGCTTTCACCCTTTCACATCTCATCTTCCAGCCATCTCGCAATCCTTTCTCCCCACCAAGAGCACGATGCTTTGCTACGAGAAGCCATTCTGCATGCAGCATCTCTTGACAAATGAACACATGGCAGTTCCATGGGCACTGAGCATGGTCAGTACTTGATGGGCATCTGGCACCCAACGAGATTAAAAAGGAAACAAAAACCTCGAGTCTAAAGACCCAAGAGCCCAGAGACCCAGCCACTTCCTGCCTCCTACGGGGTACAGCATACCTCACCAGATCAGGAGACCGGATGATCCCTTCCACAATATTGTCTCGGATCTGCTGACGGTCATTTTCATGGATGTTGAATGGAAATATCACTTCTCCTGGAGGAGGTTCCCGGTCAGGCCAGTATTGTGTCACCATGTTTTTCAGGTAGATGGCAGCTGTATTTGAGGAGAAAACTGGCATATTAGTATCAAGAGGAAGGCTTTAACGAACTCTAAAATCCTTCCAGGCTAACAACAGGCCCAGCAGAAATGCACAGGCATAAACAGGGAGACGGGCAAGAATCAAAGGTTCTTCGGGAGTCTAAGCAGAGACAGTCTACAAACTGAGGAGGACATTAGGATTTGCTTATTTATGTGTGTATTTGATTGTTTGATTTCAAGAAAAAAATTTCAAATAGCTCAGACTATTTTCAAACTTGCTATGTGGCTGAGGATGACCTTGAGCTTCTGATTCTCCTGCCTCAGCTCCCAAGTGCTGGGACCATAGGCGTGCCACCATGACCAGTTCATGCCGTGCTGGTGAACAACTCAGGGCTTCATACAGAATAAGCATGCACTCCACCCACTGAGCACTTTTAAATGACAGAAAATGGCCCAGCAATCGTGGACGTGACCCATGACAAAGCACAAGGAACTCTAGGCAAGACTGTACAGAACACACATGGACTTCCTGAGATCTTCCTCTTACAGGCAAGGCTCTGCTGCGGCTGCGGCTGCTTATCCTCTGGCACAGCTGTTACCCTGCCTTACCTTTGGGGACATCTGAGTTCTCTCTTTATTGTTCTTTTTTTTTTTTGAAGGGGGTGGTTTGGAGGTAGGGTCTTACTCTAACCCAGGCTGACCTGGAACTCACTCTGTAGTCCCAGGTTGGCCTAGAACTCACAGCAATCTTCCTACCTCTGCCTCCTAATTGCTGGGATTAAAGGTCTTTATGGTCTTTTGAAGATTTTTTAAATTTATTTATCTATGGGTACACTGGGATCTCTTGCTGGTGCAAAGAAAGAATGCACATCTGGCTTTACCTGGCTGGCTGACAAACTGAACCTAGACCTGCAGGCTTTGCAAGCAAGTGCCTTTAACCACTAAGTGCTCTCCCAACCCAATTTTTTTTTTTTTTTTGTCTTTTGAGACAGGGTCTCGTGTAGCCTGTAGCTTCCAAGTCCTGGGATGACAGGTGCAAGCCACCATGCCTGGCCTGGCTTAACATTGGTAGCTTTAATCCCTTAAAATATTTATTACTTACAAAAATAATTTATAAGGAGGAGGACATCAGCCTTCAAGTATATTTGGAAAATATCAGAAATTTTGCATCAATTTATTTCTATCAAAATATATAGATCAAGGGCTAGAAAGATGGCTCAAGGGCCAAAGGCACTTGCTTATAAAACCTGCCAGCCCAGGTACTCACATAAAGCCAGACGCACAAAAGGCTCAGGTATCGAGATCAGTTGCAGTGACAATAGGTGATACTATCTCTCCCTCTCAAATAAATAAAAATATTTTAAATGATTTTTTTAATACAGGACTGAGGAGATGGCCAGCTATTAAAAGCATTTGTTTAGAAAGCTGGCTGTCCCAGGTTCAATTCCCCAGTACCCATGTAAAGCCAGATGCAATGGCACATGCATCTGGAGTTTATTTGCAGTGGCTGGAGGCCCTTAGTGCCCACTCTCTATCCTACCTTTCCCTTTCTCTCTCAAATAAGTATTTTTAAGGTTTTTTTTCTGTAATTTTCATGTATTTACTTGCAAGCAGAGAGAGATAAGAAGAGAGAGAGAGACAGACAGAATGGGCACATCAGGGCCTCCAGTCACTGCAAATGAACTCCAGACATATGTGTCACTTTCTGTATCTGGCTTTATGTAGGTACTGGGGAATTGAACCCAGGCCAACAGGCTTTGCAAAGCAAGCACCTTCAACTGCTGAGACATCTCTCCAGCCCCCAGGTTTTCCACTTCTAATAACTTAGTCGTCATAAAACATTTCCACAAGTACCCAGGGATATGTGTCCAGAGACACTTATTTAGCATCCATCACTTCTACGAAGAGAGAAAAAAAAAAAAAAGATAGCAATAAGGGAAATATCCATCAATATCAAATTGTTTAATTAGCCAAGATCTTTCTAAATGAAGATATGAGTATCTGGATTTTCAAAAAAATATTTTCACTTATTTGCAAACAGAAAGAGAGAGAGAGAGAGAGAGAGAGAGAGAGAGAGAGAGAGAGAGAGAGAGAGAGAGGAAACACAGGCACTCCAGGGCCACCTGCCACTGCAAATGAACTCTGGACATCTGCACCACTTTGTACACATCTTGATTTTTACATGGGCACTGGGAAATTAAAACCAGACTGGCAGTTTGCAAAGCAAGTGCTTTTAACTGCTGAGCCACCGCCCCAGCCCAAGTATCTGTTATAAAGAATGCAATTCATAAATACCCACTGACAAGAACAACTTCTGAGGGTACATGGTTTAGTGGAAAAAGGGCTGGGGCATGGTGGGACACACCTTTAATCCCAGCATTCAGTAGGAGGATCAGTGTGAGTTCAAGGCCAGCCTGAAAAGACTGAGTTCCTTGTCAGCCAAGACTAGAGTGAGACCCTGCCTTAAGAAAGCTGGCCAGGCCTGGTGGCACGCCCCTTTTAATCCCAGTACTTGGGAGGCAGAGGCAGGAGGATAGTCGAGAGAGTTCAAGGCCACCCTGAGACTACATAATGAATCCAGGTCAGCCTGGTAGAGCAAGGCCCTAGGGAGGAGGGGGGCTGTAAAAGAGCACTGTAATAAAATATAAACAAAAGAACAAAGCAGCCCTCCGCCATATTTGACGACAGCTATCTTGGCAATCCTCCTGCCTCAGCCTCCCAAGTGCTAAGATTACAAATATGTACTACCACACCCAGGGTGTATCCTATATTTAAAATGGCACCCAAGCCAGGGTGGTATCAGGATCAGTCTCATGTATGAACTGCATATTAGTAACGTTTATGCATCCTATAAATAAGATGTTAACGAATAAGAACTTTAAAGGTGTTCCACAAAGCCAACATAAAACTTACATTATTACAGCAGGTTACATTTAACAAGATGTTTCAGATAGTCTATGTTATAAAAACAAAGATGGGGTGGGGGGAGATGGCTCAGTGGTTAAGGTGCTTGCCTGCAAAGCCTAACAATCTGGGTTCAATTCCCCAGTACCCACGTAAAGCCGGATGCCCTAAGTGGCATATGTGTCCAGAGTTCATTTGCATAGGCTAATGGTCCTGGCATATCCATTTTCATTCTCATTCTTATTCTCTCTCTCTCCTCTTACAAATAAATAAATAAAAATATTTTAAAAAACAAAGCTAGTTGGGCATGGTGGCGCCCACCTTTAATCCCAGCGCTTGGGAGGAAGAGGTAGGAGGATGGCTGTGAGTTCAAGGCCACCCTGAGACTACAGAGTGAATTCCAGGTAAGCCTGGGTTAGAGCAAGACCCTACCTCAAAATAAAAAAATAAAAATAAAAATAGATCTAAGATAGTTATAAATTTGGGCGGCAGGGGAGGGGGTGTTCCAAGGCGGGATCACAAGTGTAAGCCACCATGCCCACTTGACTTTCTTAGTTGTTAACTTTCTGGACTCTATCGACTAGTCCACACAAAAAAGAAGAAAGCCGGATGTGGTGGCACGCACCTGGAATCCCAGCACTAGGGAGGCTGAAGCAGTAGGATCACAGCTGGACTGTATGTCAGAGGAGGAGGTACATCAAGGAGGGGCATGAGATCTCACGGACATCAAAATAAATTTCATCTTTAAAACAAGAAGTCTTCTTCCCAGCACAGAAAGATAGAAAAGGAGAGTCCCACTCCCTACTTAGTGAGTTAGGAACATCTCTGTAATATGTCACCTCTACCATATGACACATTATTGGCACTTGAATTCATGTCCATAAATTCCTGATTGTAAGATAAGGGACCAAAGGTGAGGCTATTGAAAATCATAAGAAATGAGGGAGATAAATTAAAACGGGGAAAGTAAAAGGGGAAAGCAGGCGGGAATTGGATGGAAGTAAGAAGAGGCTGGGGAGATGGCGGCTCAGCAGTTAAAGGCTGAGCTTGCAAAAGCTTAACAGCCCAGGTTCAATTCCCCAGTACCCACATGAAGCCAGATACAAAAAGTGGCAAATGTGTCTGGAGTTCATTCACAGTGGCAAGAGGCTCTGGCACATCCATTCTCTCTCCCTCTGCTTGCAAATAAATAAT
>PVHP010011698.1:0-44655 GCA_004024765.1 Zapus hudsonius
AATTAAGTAATAAAACCTCAAACATTCCACTAAAAAACGGGTCAGTGAACTGAACAGGGAATTCACAGAAGGAATTACAAATGGCTAGTACTCACTTAAAAATGTTCAACATCCTTAGTCATTAGAAAAGTGCAAATCAAAACAAATATGAGATACCACCTTACTCCAGCTGGGATGGCAATCATTAAAAATTCTAACATATGTTGGTGATATGCTGGGGAAAAGAGGAACCCCCATTCACAGCTGGTGGGAACGCAAACATGAAAGCCACTATGGAAATCAATGTGAAGGCTCCTGGAAAAGATGAAAATAGAGCTACCAACTGACCCAGCTATCACTCTACTAGGCATCTAGCCTAAAGAATTCTCTCTCTCTCCAATACAGAGACATTTACTCAACCATGTTTATAGCTGCTCAATTCACAATAGCTAAGAACTGGAATCAACCCAGATGCCCATTGCTCGATGAATGGGTATCAAAGTTGTGATACATATATAAGATTGAATTCTACGCAGCACTAAGGAAAAATGACATAATGGAATTTGCAGGAAAATGGATGGACATGGAACAGATCATAATCAGTGAACTCACACAAAAACAGGACAAAGACCTCCTATTCTCCCTCATCTGCGGTTCCTAACCAGAATTACCTTGAACTGCAAGCAAACCTGACAAGCAAGTCTAGAGACAGATAATAGATATGCAAGGACTTGAGGGGATGGGAGGGTGGGGTGAGATATTTACAAAACTAAATCCCAAATGAACTGGTTCCATAGAATCCTTACTCTTAGACAGTAGGCTAAGAGATATAACCCTCCAAAGGAAAATGTGGGTATTGTCTGGTAAGAATGGCTCTGAATTCTTAAGAGTCTCTCGATTTGTATTTTGGACCATTCGACAATTAAGAAAACTTAAAACTCACCCACCATGACTCAGGGAAATTTGACGAAGACGTGGTGGAAAGATTGTGAGAGTCATTGTGGGGGAGAATATCTAATACATTTAGGGCTGTGTCATTCTGGTTTTAAGGGGTTTCTCTAATAACACATGATAGTGATATATATATATATGCTAATAATTTTTAAATAAAAGAAGGGCCCTTAAGATGGTGGGATGAAATCTAACTCTAAAATCTTTGACCCTGGCTTATAATTCCCAGTACCAGAAATCAGTTACTACCTACATTGAGCTGTTTTTTTTTTTTTTTTTTTTTTTTTTTTTTTTTTTTTTTTTTTTTTTTTTTTTTTTTTTGATCAGGGAGAACTACAAGGTCCTGAAAACAAGACCAGCTTCTGTCAAAGCACTTCACTACCTGCCTCAGGTAAAAGATAAGACGGTATTTCTGAAGACACCACAGGCTGCCTACTCACAGCATCTAAAATCCCACCTGGAATCTGGAAGGAAGCCAGTTCCCCAGATGTTTGGGCTGCATAATGCAACATGAGCTGCCAGAGTAAATTAGGCCACCAATGTTCTGAGAAAGACACTTCTATAAGACAGCAATAAGCATGACAGGATGTACTCACCTGGGCAATAGTGACACTCAACCTGAGTGGACAATCAAGGGCTCTCTGATTGGCTAAGAGATCCACTCAGTGGCAAGAACCCATAACTAGATCTGGGATCCAAGCCAAATTCCCATGGAGACCAAGAATCTGGACTCCAAGGGGAAGCTTCCACTAATCATGGTCCTAAAGAGAGACTACACACTTGTCAAACTGCCAATACTTATCCCATTTAACCTATGCTGATCTCATTCTCCTTTGGAGAATCTGTTCTTATCTTTCTGAAGGCAACAAGAACTGTCAACAACATAATTCTACCAAGAAGACCAGAAATGAGTGCTGACTCCCTGGCAGGAGATCCACCCCTAACATGTCAGCTAGAACTAAAGTAAACCACAGAGGAAGTGGAGAGATGAGCAAGAGTGCTCTTTCCACAGCGAGCCTGACAACCAGAGCCAATAGGAAAAATACAGACATCATGGATACACAAAACAAAACATCGCAAGGCAGAAATTCAGAGGCCAGTAAGAGCTTCACACTAAAGTAGATTTAACAGCCACCCACCATGGCTTAGGGAACTTTGTGGAAGTGGGGCAGAAACATTGTAAGAGCCATGGTGGGGAAATATCTAGAACCATTGTCCTGCCCCCTCCCCAATGACTGCTGCTTGTACAACACATAGCCCTCAATCCCCATGGAGCATACCAGCAGTCCCACTGAGGAAGGACTATAGGGGAATGGGGGCAGGGAGGAGGAAAACAGAGGTGTCAACTCATGACTTGTGCATACAATGTTTCTACTTAATAAAAAAAATATATTTCCACAGATTCAGCTACCAAGGCACACAGACATCACTACAGTTTTGGTCCCAGGGGACCATGTTACATCTCAATAAGGGCACAAGATGGTATTATCATCACGACACTTGTTTTGTAGCCATAAAAGTTGCAAGACTGAAGGGTTCAAGTCATTTTTTTCCCCAAAGTTTCAGAGAGTTGCTAAGGGCCAGGCAATGTGTGAATGGTCAGATGTCCTGTAAGGAATCCCCAAAAGGACATTACATGAAGTGGTAAAGTTCCATTGGAGGCTCCAGGATGTGAGAGATGATAGGAACAAGGGACATCTGCCCAGGAACTCTTTAGGCTCAGAGTGGAGACACTCAGAAAGAGGCTGTAAGCAGCAGAGCTAGAGGAGCCTTTAGGAGCCTAGATGATCATGAGTCTCAGATATCAGACTCATAACTACAGGATTTAATGTCTGTCCTGATGTTTTGATTACTATGCCCCCATCCCTCCTTTTTGAAATGTGAATGTTTACTCTGTGAAACATTAGGGAAGTACATAAACTGATCTTTGATTGTGCATAAGCTTATAGCTTAAGACTAGTGCAATGGAGGAGCCTGGACCAGGGGTAGACAATCAACAGCTTCTAAATTTGGCCAAATATTCCACTTAGTGTGGCGAAGCCCGTGACTGGAACTGGGGAATCAGTGCAATATGCACAGGATCCCGAACTCTTGGGCTCCCAAGAAAAGAAGCGCTATGGGACCCATTGAAGGGGAGGCTACTAAAAATAGAATCTAGGTAATCCAGAATTGTGTATATTTGTTAACCTATACTGATCTCACTCTCCGATGGAGATTGTGTTTGTATTTTTCAAGATGCAGAGAGAGAGTTGTGGCCCAAATAACCCTTCCAACTGACTGTGGGCCAATAGCTGAGATCCTGGCAATAGATGAGCCACTACAGCCATATCGTGGAGGATCCATAAGGAATCCTGCAGAGTATGACAGGATGAACAAGGGACCCACAACCACAGCCATTAAATCAACACAGGATAAGCCAGTGAGACAGAAACCAACAATTTTCAACACAAAGACCCCTAAGCTCTCAACCTTAAAGCAGCCCTAATACTCATCCACCAAGACTCAGGGAACTGAGCTGAAGAGGGAACTGAAAGACTGTTAGAGCCTTGGTGGGTGAGACTATCCAGAGGCATGGCACCCCTCAGTAACAACATACTTGGGCCAAGAGAACCAGGTTGAGTACTAGGCTATCCATGGACCCTGCTGCAAGGATTGATCCAGAGGGCCCATGGAGGAGGATATCCAGCTGATTGGGGATGGGGATGGGGGCATTGGGGAATTGGGGATATCAACTCATTGTAAAAAATAATAAATAAAAAAAAGAAATTGCTCCAATGATCAGAAAAGACCTTAAACTTTTCAAGTGTTGGTACTGTTAAAGATGACATGTATAGTTTTGAAGTTGAACTGGCTATACTTTACATCATGACATGCCCATGAGCCTATGAGGGACAGGGCTAAAATGTTGCATTTTGCACGTGACATGTCCACCTTAGGTTCATGGGTTTGAAGACATGATCCCCAGCTGGTGACACTGTTAACACTGTTTGAGAAAGTTGTAGAGTCTTTAGGAGGCTGAGGCTTGATGAAAGGAAATGGTCAGTGGGACAAGCTTGGAGGTTCAATAGTGTGCATTCATGTCCTCTTTGATATCTGCTTCCTGATGGTGGATGCAGTGACAAGCCAGCCTCTTCCTCCTACAACTCTGCTTCCCCTGCCATCATCAAAGTTTCTCCCAAAATGTAACTCTTTCTTTCTTTCTTTCTTTCTTTCTTTCTTTCTTTCTTTCTTTCTTTCTTTCTTTCTTTCTTTCTTTCTTTCTTTCTTTCTTTCTTTCCTTCCTTCCTTCCTTCCTTCCTTCCTTCCTTCCTTCCTTTCTTTCTTTCTTTCCTTCCTTCCTTCCTTCTTTCTTTCTCTCTTTCTTCTTTACAGTTTAGTTATTTATTTTCAAGGAGAGAGAAAAATAGAGAAGAGAGACAGAGAATGGTTCACCAGGACTTCCAGCCACTGTGAAAGAATGAATTCATCACTTTGTGCATCTGGCTTTACATGGATACTTGGAAATCGAACTAAGGCTGTCAAACCTTAATTACTGAGCTGTCTGTCTCTCCAGCCCAACCCTTTCTTATTTTCCCCTAAATGGTTTACACTGTGTGTTCTCCTCTAGTAAATAAAGAGAATCACTTTAAAAAATAGCACTCAAAAATGAAGTCTAGGGTTATTCCTTAGAAGAGGTTTCATTCTATGTTGACATCTGAAATTTCTTGAAGGCATAACTAATTGGAGGTCTCTTGCTTCAAGTTTTAAATCTCTCATAAGAATGAAGAATAGAAATAAATTTACTTACAGCTTCCAAATTTTAGTGGGCAGGCATGAGCATCCATAGGGAAATCCTCCAAGTGCATTGGACATTCTGCTCTCACTGTCAGCCTCGATAATGAAGGGAAATAAAATTCAAACAAAAGCTCTATAGATTAGATGCTTACTGACAATTATAGAACATTGTCACTAACTATAGTATCCACATTCACAGAGCAGGAGAGGCAGGCATGAACTGCAAAGCTACACTGAGTTGTTAATCAAATGATTTAAGAATTACTTACAATAAATCAATAATATCTTCTTTTTAAATTTGCTGGCTTTTTAAAAATAAACAAGAGTTTGAAGATTGGAATAGTAGAGCTGGTGTTTTCTAAAAACAAACACAATCTGCTAACCAACCTAGTCATTGCAATTGTTCTGATAATTAAATGACATATAATAAATACTTGCAAAACAAAATCATGGGTATGCAATTAGCCTGACTTGATTATTACACAATGTATACACATTTTGAAACATCATACTGAACTCCTAAATATGCATGATTTTTTTCTTGTTTTTTTTTTTTTTTTTTTTTTTTTTTTTTGAGGTAGGTTCTCACTCTTCCAGGCTGACCTGGAAATCACTATGTATTCTCAGGGTGGCTTTGAACTCATGGTGATCCCCCTTCTTTTGCTTCCCTATTACTGGGACTAAAGACGTGAACCACTACACCCTGCTTGTTTGATTATTTTGTGTCAATTGAAGATAAAAATTTTAAGTACATGCATAAATGCCAGTTCCTCCTTCATGAGAAAGACATAGGGTTAAATGAGGAGAAGAAAATTCATCTAATCCTAGGAGAAGTTTGCTGTCTCCCTTCCCAAAAGACAACCAGATGCATAAAATATTGACTGCATAAAGCTTCATGGGACCAAGGTTAATGAAAACCTCCTAGACCAGTCAAATATAAATCATTATTTTCATGATTTAGTATTATTTACAAACCGACTGCCTAGTTAAAGCAGGGCTGGCCACTTCTCTTTAGTCCCTGGGATGCTCTGGGAATATGCATCCCATTCATGTTTAAACGAAATGATTGATAAGGAAGCAAGTTACTGCAATGATTTTGCACTCAGTTTGTCAATTATAAGGTATGTATTCATTTACTTTGTTGCTTTGAAGAAACATTTCATTTTTATTCTTTTTAAAATTTTTATGTGTGTGAACAAGGTATTTTGATCACATTGACTCTGATTTCCACTACTTAATACCCCTCAGGCTCCTGCTTAATCTTTCTTCTTCCCAACTAGTTGACATTCTAATTGTATACTTTTTTGATTTCTGGTTTTTGACCCACTGAGTTTAATTAAGATCGCTTAAATGAATCGATGGGAGGTTATTAACTAGAACAGCAGCAACTAACGAGTGGCTATATCACTAAACGACATGACATCCCTCCCTTGTTAAATAGCTCAAAAAAGGTAGACTGGCTATAACACCTATAAAATTAGGAAGTGGTTTAAAAGCAAATAATATATCATCACATGGACAAGTTAACAATTAAACAAGTGACAACTCATTATCAAAGGTGGTGCTGAATTAAAAAACAGGAAGATATAAGGTAGTTATTATTTGTTACTGAAGAACTTGACATCCAGACCTTGAATTGATGAAGAACTTTACATAAGGAGACATTAATCAGTAGACTCAAGATCTACAAATCCCTCTCTTGAAAATTATCTCCTTAGAGGAATCCACATTTTGTTTAGGATCAAAGACAAGCATAAAATGTATTTTTTATTGTTCTTGTTTTTATCCAAGACAAAATATTCAAATTGCTAATGAATTTAGGTCCTGTTTGAATGTTAACCTCAATCCATTGGTAACTTGGCTTTTATTTTCTTTTTCTCTATTCATTATTTTCATCCCACCCTACCTGTTCTTTAAGTGTTACTACACCTTTGCTGTTTGGGGCTAATATTTAAAGTGGCTTTTTATCCACTTTTCTATCTTTTTCATTTGAATATGTGTGTTTGAATATCCTGACATTCTGGCATCTGCTATCAAAGCTGAGATATTACTCTATTCCCAGGTGAAAAACAATTCACGAAGTTAAGAATTTTTCCATGATTACCTTTTTATAACAAAGGAATGAGTTATAAAAGTATTGAGCTAACAGTAGTATTTGTAAATTCATAAATTACTATGCATATTCCGACATGAATGTTTTCTTTTAAGAATTCTGCATTCTCGCTGTTTTTAATTCCTTCTTGTTTATCAGAAAAATAATGTTAGACATGTACCACTAGGTACATTTAACCATGACCTTATTATAAAATGTAAGGAGACATGAAAATTATAATAGGGACTGAAAGTGTCTTACATTGATTTAGAACAGATTGGACAGATAGAATCATTTTATTTAACATTTTCACGAAGGCAGAGAGTTGATATTTCATCCTAGAGTAATTTCTATGGAGATCCAGGTTTCCAGCCTGGTTCATCAGCCTAATGACTACCTTCTTGTGGAAGAGAATGAAGGAAAGAAGGAAAGAATGGTTCCAAGGAAACACAGCTATCCTTACCTCATGGTGTAGAGAAGGGTGCCATCCTCCGTGATCCTCAGCAGCTTGTTGGGCATGGTCATGTTGTGAGCCACAGACTTCTTTCCATTGTGGAAAAACGTATCCGGAGTCCAGATTTTACTGGCCATGAGGTTGTTTAATCGTAGGACTGTCATAGGTCCTTTAAATTTTAACCTTTCATCCTTCCAGCTTTGACGGAAAAACACATCTATTGTATATTCCTAGGTGATTTTGGAAAATGGCAAAGAGTTCACATTTGATTTTGCAATACGAACATACATATAAGGCATAATTTTGTTAGTCTAGAAGCAATTTCTGGCCAAGGTGATATTTTCAGGAGTAAACTTGTGATGGATGTACATATTAAAGTTACTTGAATCACTGGTAGGTTTATGTAATTACATTATACACACACACACACACACACACACACACACACACACACACACACACATATATATATATATATATATATATATATATGAATGAAATGCTTGACATATTTCATGTATAGAAAAATGTTCAAAATTTTCTGTATAGATAAGTAGAAATGATATCCTTCACTATACCTACTCTCTGAAGAAATACAACTTATTTCAATAAAAAATAAACTTGTGTTAACAGGATGCATGCATGGAAAAATATTTAAATTAGATCATTGCAGCCATGAGAATAAGCACAGTGTTTTGGAAGCCCTCCCAACCTCCTCTCACAAAACCTAAGTCGATCGTGGCTCCAAAGTAGGTGTGAAAATCCTTTTTGGCGAAGAAATTTTCTCCCCCCACAAATAATGCATAGAGACTTCCAATTCTCCTACACAGTTAGAAAGACTAGGAAAATATGGAATCAGTTAGTACATTTCCATTGGTAATTTGAGCCTTTTACGAAATGAGAAATAAAGGAGAGAGAGAGAATGAGAATGAGGAGTGCTTATGTGTCTGTGAGATTGTATGTGTGTATAAATCTCATGTAAAATGTGTGAAGATCACCATTATTCACAGCAGGGGAAGCTATTTATTTGAATCAACATTCAAATATTCCTTCTGGCAATAGAGAGAGACAAACATCTGCTAATCTAAAAACAAGCAAAATTGACAAGGGCAGTATTCATCTCCCCTGCAGCACTTGCTTCATTTACACTAAATTTGGAACTCGGTGATTTGAAATGAAGATTACCACGTTCTCTGTTAATCTTAGCATGCTCAAAACCAGAAGGAGAGTTAACTTGTAATACTGAGCTACATTTTTCTCAATTCTCTAAACACTGTTTCATCTGAGAACAACTGTTCTTAAATCTTACTCATGCTGTTCTTGGGACTTGCAAAACAATGTCTTTAAGCAGTTTTTGCATAGTTTTAACTACCTGCCTCTATCCAAAGATTTAAACAAGACTGGAAAGGTGAATGTCGGCTCACCCTGGTTACCTGGGTGTGACATCAGTGACTGAGCTATTTATTACTGGTCAAGGAAATTATCATGGCTAGCGGATTGTTTACACAACACCACACATAGTGTTAACTGGTGACAGAAAAAACCAAGGAAGTCATCAATATGTGATGATGCCATTCTGCTGTGTTCATGCATGCAAGACTTTTCTGTCTCTGTCGGAGTCAGATAAAAGTCACTGTGATACATGATAGGAATGTACTCACAGAAGAAATTTATTAAATACCTATTAAATACAGCAGGGGGAAGATCTCTCCCTGAGTGTTGTCAGAAAATCTCATGAAGGAATGCAGCAATGTATTATATGAGAAAGTGATAGAATACAGTAGGGTTTGTCACTGTGGATGGATCCCGTCTGGAGTGTGCATTTTTCTCTCCAGCTAGACAACTGGAAACTTGTGACATGGGGATATGATACCTCATGGTATTCTAACGTTCACATATAATCTCATCCCTAAAACAATGATTTAGAATGGCTAAGAACAGAAGGGTTGACCACACGTAAATCAAGATCTCAAAGAATTAAGCTGACCATGATCCCATGAATCTAAAAGTTTCATTGATTTTCCCCAAGGAGATTTTTTTGGAAAGTCAGTGTTAAATAGACACTAAGCGTAAAGTGGATTTATTGTTAAGTCTTTGAAAAGATATGAAAACTTGTCAAAATCCTAATATTGATGTGTCTGTCATGTTTACACCCAGCCTTGTTTGGTGTGCTAATACCTGAGTTGAACTTGATGACATCATCCAATTCAATTCAGACATTCTTCAATTACAGTACCAGTGTCTCTCTCTCTCATTCTCTCTTTCTCTCATTCACTCTCTCTCTGACACACACACACACACACACACACACACACACACACACACAGCAACACTAAATGGGTAGGCTTCATTAACCCTTCCCCCTCTGTTAGAGTGGATGAATGCTGGGCTAGAGTAGTTGGGTGTGTCCATCTCATGTCTAATCTAAGTACACAGTAAGCCTCCCGTTTTCTCCACCTGCCTATGTGAGACTGCCATGTTAGCAGAAGGCTCCTAGGATAACTTGACCTTGCTCCTTTGCCCACAGTGTATTAGATCAAGAATGGACATCTGGAGCAAGACAGGCAAGCTAGATCAAGGTGGTGTACAGAGCATTAGTGCCTGTGCATGCAAAATCAAAACCTATGGTCGCTCCTTTATTTTTACCAGCACTATTTTTATTAGATATCTTTATAGCTGGGATTTAAAAGTGGTATTTATTTGGAAAAGTTACATGGCAGGGAATCTGAAAAAACTGAGAAGGTAATCATATCTAAGCCTAGTAAAAGGAGACTTTTAAAGAGGGGTCAGGAAGAGAAGGAACCAATAAAATGTCCTGCTGAAGAACTTGTTCATGTTTCAGGGCTCTCCCCTCCCCTCTAACCACACAGAAAAATGTCTTTTAGTGTCACTCTGTTTAATAGAGTAGGTCCCTGGAGAATGTGAGCCTTCTTCTAAAGATCTGGGACAAAACTACCACTATGTTGCTTAATAAATATTGTATTGAAGCATTCCTGCTTGCACCATTTATGAGCATCTGTGTGTGTTTTGCCTTAATACATTTTAAGCACTATGGAAAACAGGGCTGTATGATTATGTTGCCTGGATATTTCTGTCAGACCCTAGTGTCCTGGGAATGTGCTGATTGATGGCCAATTAATGGTTTTTAAAATAAGCTTAAGGAGTTGTCCTAATTGTGTTTTCTATTCCAGATGAAGTCAGATGCCTTGGGAGCTATGGTGTCTGCAGGGATGGACTGCCTGGGTTCCAGTTGCTACATTAGCTACTGGGTCACTTTCCTTCTCTGAAAGCAGGCAGGTAAGGATAATGCTCAGCTGAAAGGTTTGAAATGAGAATTATATGAAGAGTGATCTGTAAAGCATTAAACACGGAGCTTTACATAAACCCTCAATTACAGTGAATGCTATTATGATCATTATTAATTAGGTTTTTTATTAGTTCTCAAATAAAAAAAAATCAAGGCTTTTCCAGATTTGAAAAACAGCTTTATAATTCTGGATTCTGACTTTGATTCTTCTAATGCAACGTGTGATGCCCAGTAATCACTTCGCCCATGAGTTGCAAAGCTATGGCTAATCTGACCCTTACACAAAGCAACTTAAAACTGTTTGGTTGAGAAGTTACAAGGATGAGGGAAGATCCCTGGTTTGGACACCTCTCTCATTCCTTTCTGATATTGAATCAAAGTTTATATTTGAAAATGAAATATAGTTCAAAATCTTCAAGGGACTAATAGAACACCAAAAAAAAAAAAAAATCCTACCATAAACATTTATTCTATGAGAAAACAACCTCATTGGTTCCTTAAATTTCAAAACATCTTAGAAAATTACTCAAAAGCATGATAATAGTTTTAAGGGATTTTTATCCTCAAATTTGACTTCTTTTGAACACTGTCCCTTTAAAAGGCTTCTTGATATCATATATGGAGGACGGCTACCAACTGCCAGGGGCAGACATATTTATTAGTTTAAAAAAAAGATGCTACTTTCATTTTCCATGTTCAGAATTCATGTCTTCTTTCTCAATAGATTTAGAAAAAAAAGGAAGAATGGTTTAATTTACTTGATTCTTACTTGAAAACATAAAAAAACTAATTATTAATTATCCTAATAGCATTTAATGTAATTCAGTGTTAATGTTAGGCTCTGTGCTAATCACTCTTCATATAATTCTCGTTTCAAACCTTTCAGCTAAGCACTATCCTGACCTGCCTGCTTTCAGAGAAGGAAAGTGACCCAGTGGTAAGACCATAAGAATTCAAGTTTTTAATGACAATGTAAGCTGTAGCACTACCATCCATGTAAATTGCTTTTTTGTTCACTAAGTGTAAATAGAGCATGAAAGGGGAAAGTTATTTTTGCCTTTTTAAAATGCAAAATAGATTCATAAAGCTTTTGGGTATCAAATTGGTCCTTCTGGAAATATATGACTGGAAAGAAGAGGTGATTTCCATGAAATGTACAGAGATAAGAGATTCAGAGGTAAAAGTCCTAATGCCTATTATTTATTAGGCACTATTGGTAGTTACATTATTTAAATATCTTACTTAAAATCTATAAAAATGTTAGAGGTAGGGGCACCTATGTTAAGATAGGTATATGAGAGACTTTCAGCCTTGGAAGTTGCCCTGGGATCATGTTTAAGGTGGTGGTGAGATTTAAACTCAGCCAGCTTGAGAACTACTGGAGCAATCCTGCTAACTTTCAGGCTGTGTTGTCTCAAAGAAAACAGGCTAAAACAGTGACTAAAAATAAGTTATGAATATGAGAATAACTAAGAAACAATGGCAAAGAAATTATAGATTACAGGATATAGGCAGAGAAGTTTGAGTTTGCCCTTAATGAATTTACAACATTTTATTCTGAATTCCTCTGAGCTACTTTGAAGACAACAGAACAGAATGTATTAAAATATTATTTGATACAACTTAAAATATTCATAGTATATATGAATGTTTTCATGGCCTCTTTACAGTGGTTTGACTATATAGAAGGTGACGGCTATGAATTCAGAAATGTTATATAATACCTGCAAGGCCCTCCTGGTTTACCAACTTTTACCAGAGAGGAAAGAAATTTTGCTAATTTGTTTATGTCAGTCGAAATAAAAGACAAGCATATTTTTAGATACAATTTGATGAGCATTTTATAAAATAAATTCTCACTAGTGTTTAATATTAACTCTTTTCTCTGGTAACCATGGTCAAGTATCCAATTAATTTTCATACTAATTTTCCCTTTATGGCCAAAGAAGGCTCAGAAATCGCAGTACAGAGGGCAGTTCTCTAACAGGGCTGGCTACCTGAAAACTTGGCATCCTAGAATCAACATGACCTTATACATAAAATAAAAGGTACCTGGCATTGTCATGTAGATGTAATGCAAGGAAAGCAGTCATTGCAAGTAAAAACAAACAAACAAACAAAAAAGAGCAAGAGGGAAATGGTTGATAACCATGCAACAAGTAAGATTGATCTCAGGTGTAAATGGTTATTTTTCTAGTTACAAACACATATATGATAGATAGATATAGATAGATTATAGATAGATAGATATACACTATAAACTTATGGAATATATACACATTACACATTAGATACCATACATGCAAAACTACAAATATCTAACCAACTAAGGCTTTTCAGGTTAATCCATAAATACTTAGGTTCCATTTTTTATTTCAAAACATAAATTTAAAAGGATCCCAAGAAACGAAGCATGCATTGTCACTTACCATGTCATGGTCCGAAACAGGTCCAAAACTGGTGACGAAAATGTCAGTCTTCACTTCGGTTACACGCTCTGATGAAGCAGGAAATTGGGCCAGTGAGTATCTATCAACAACTCTTATTAGATCTCACCACCACATACTCACACACAAATGGGAAATTTATTGGCTTTGATTAGCTATTTCTAAAATTGGTCCACTGTGTAGTCCTGATAATTGACTGCTTACACGTGAAATTTCACAGTTAATGTTTTCAATAGAGCACAGAGCCCAAGTAGGCCACTTTGGGAGGCAGACTTCATGGAGAACTCAGCTGCCTCTTAATGAATTCTTTAAGAATGGGCACACATGCTTAAGTGATACTGAATCACATCACATCGTAATAAAATTATATTAGCATAGTAATGTGCTTTAAGTTTCGATATTTTTATACAGCTAGATGGATCTCCCAGGCATGTGGGATACACTTGGGAAGTGTATAGGAGTCTTTGGCAATCTTCGTGAACTCTATAAGGTCTCAAGGGTGTGCTTTATAAATATAATAAATCATAACTGAATTATACAAACTCCTCCCTGTGAATAATAGTTCATCCTATGCACATAATTTCTATTTTGATGAGGAGGAGATGATGAAGAGAAAATAAAGTTAATTTAATATTCCATTTCACATTGAATGTGATTTTATTGTATTAGCCTCTGATGGCAAGTATATAAGCCAATAAAACATAATTTCTGTAATTCTGTTAAAACAGATATTTTCAAAGAACTGTAGTCACAGAAACAGAAAAAAAATATGTTGCTTATAAAAAATATAAAAAAATATGTTGCTTATAAAAAATTGTTGAGGGATGAAAATGAGAAAGATAGCTATGTAATTTTCATCTTAGCTCTGAAAAATAACAGTCCAATCTCTTCAGAAGTGAATTTCATTTGTCTGTAAAATGGTATCTGTCATGGTTTGATCCAGATGTCCCCCACAAACAAATGAATGTGTTCTGATTGATTGATCGATCCTCAGCTGATGACAGTTTGGGTTTCACAAACTCACTAGAGCTGTGTTGTTGGAGGTGGACTTATGGGGGTTATAAACCAGCTTCTCCTTGCCAGTGTTTGGCACACCATCCTGCCACTGTTTGCAGTGCTGTGGCAGAGGTGATGTCTACCCTTTTACTCATGCCATCATTTTCCCTGACAAGATGGAGTCTTCCCTCTAGTCCTAAGCCAAATAAACCCTTTTCTCCACAAGCCCCTTTTGCTTGGGTTCTTTCTGCACAGCAACTACAAAACTGACTGTTACAGTGTCCCTGGCATTGTACTGAAAAGAGGTTATTTTGTTTAAGCAACAAAAAATTCTTCTAAACTCAGTGTATTGGCAGACCCCTTTGATCCAATCACGTGTGGGTGTGTGTAATTTTATTTTATTCATATTAAGATTCCATCAATAATTGAGATATTATTCAATTATTACAACAATTTTCATTTAACATGAAGAAAAAGAAAATCAATGCCACATATACAAAAAATAGAGTACATTACATAAGTATGGTCATTTTTGCCCTTTCTCTTTGAACATTTTGTTTCTGGATTAGTGAAAAGATTAATGACTTGGATTTCCTTTGATATAATGAAAAATACACTAAGTATTATGAAAAAGAACAAAAAATAAGCACAGCAGATATTAAAGCCTTGGGCATATTTTCTCTCAAAATCATACCAAGAATTCCCTTATTGGGAATAAGTTTTACTTTTATTATTTACATTGTGGGGTTTTTGTTTGTTCATTTGTTTTTCGATGTAGGGTCTCGCTCTAGCCCAGGCTGACCTGGAATTCACTATGTAGTCTGAGGCTGGCCTATAATTCAAAGAGATCCTTCTACCTCTGCCTCCCCAGTGCTGGGATTAAAGACATGTGCCACCATGCCCAGCCTGCATCTGTTTTGTGTGATAATTGCCCCTGAAGTTGCACAATAAGAAGAATTAACCTCTAAATTATCAGCTGTCATAAGTATTCGGATCCAATGCTCCTGCATTTTTTAGTTAGCTTAGTTAGTTAGTTTAGTTAGTTTTTAGTTAGTTGAGTCAATTTTACTGTTTCCAAGTCTCAAATTTAATTGCAATGTAATTATAACACATAAGATGTTATTTTATATATCATATGAAACTTCTAACTGTGTTCTCCAGTTTACTTTTTATTTGGGGGATGAACGATCATTGAAGGGCTACTTATTCCTCCTCTTACACGCTTTCATGGTTTTGGCAGCCTGCCTCGGCACTCTGCTGAGACTTTGCTAGAGTGGGAAGATAAATTCGTTTTTGTACCTTGTGGAAATTCCTAAGAAAACTAGCTTAAAAATGGACTACCCAATGTTTCAGGAGCAACCAGTTTATAATATCATGCATGATAAAATGAATTCAAGAAGTGAGGTGTCATTTTACAAGGTTGCATAAGAAAAATTTATAAGGTATTAACGCCTACTTCCAAAGACCAATGCACCACTAAATGCAATGAAACAGGGATAAAGTTAGACATCTATTGCCGTACATAATTGTCCTTGTACCATATAAAGATTAGACAAAAGTGGAAAGTAATTTACATAAAAACTATATATTTTAAGAATTTCTTTCTATTTGACAAGAGAAAGAGGAGAGAGTGAGAGAGAGAGAAAGAGAGAGAACGAGGGACTCTACCCACTGCAAAAGAACTCCAGATGCATGTACCACTTTGTGCATCCAGCTTTATGTGGGTACCAGGTTGTGGTTTCTTGAGACTCTATCAGGGTCATTAAGCTATTCAGGCAAGTGCTTTAACAGCTGAACCATTTCTCTAGGCCCAGATATAACTATATTTTAAATCTATTGCTTAATCTTTTATCCATCCTTGACAGAAACTAATTTACCAAATCAGATACTTCATTTCTTTTACCAGCCACTTTCCTCTGAGATTTTCATTTTTTATTTATGAGAGAGAGAAAGACAGAGAGAGAGAGAGAGAGAGAGAGAGAGAAAGAGAGAGAGAGAGAGAGAAATAGGCATGCCAGGGCCTCCTGCCACTACAAACTAATTCCAGATGCATGTGCCACTTTGTGCATCTGGCTTTATGTAGCTACTGGGGGAATTTAACCCAGGTGGTTAAGCTTTGCAGGTAAGTTCCTTTGACCACTGAAATATCTCTCCGGCCTCTCTGAGATTTACCAAACCTCACCTGTGTAATATTCCAAAGTAAGTAGCTTGACCCTGACCCTCAAGCCTCCATATCATGAGACAGAAATGACTCTCACCACCACACACTCTCATGTAAGGGCATACAGTGTCCGTTTCCATTACTAATCTCTGGCATTTTCTTTGCCTTCTCTCATCAGAAAAACAAAAATCAAATTGCAAACCTTAAGCAAGTTTGTGAAGGACCTCTTGATAACCCTCTAGGTGGAAAGGGGGAATGGCAGCATAAAATGGTCAAAAAGCATTGTGCAATCAAATTCTGATGTTCTGGGGTATGGATAGGATAATTAGAACAGGAAAGTAAGCACTCTCTCTGCTTTACCTTGTCAGCTATTAGGCTAAGTGTCAAGGGAACAAGCATTTCCCAAAGCTGGGAAACTCTTTTCACTGCCCACTTTCCAAGGAAGAAGCACCGCATCTTCATGTCCTTAATGAATTCTGTTCCACTTGTGTGAAACCAATTTTATATATTTGTGGGATTCCTTAAATTATTTGAAAATCTTCCATAAAGATATTACAAAAGTCTCATGCTAAATTTGAGGCCAAAAGAGTGAATGAAGTTTTCAGCTAAAATAAAAAGTCTAAAAACATGAAGTTAAAAAAAATTCTCAAAATGTCAATATCTAAATAATCCAACTTTCTAGTCAACGTTTTTCTGTGATCATCCCTAAACCATATCCTCACTCAGCCCAGTAGAACAGCAATGGCAAGGGACAAGGTCTTTGCTAAAAGTAAATCCTTCTCTATAACAAATCAAGATTTCTCTGACAGCTATGTGAAGCCATTCTTCTTTAAAATAGGTTTATAATCCCAAGTGTAAAATTTCATTTCTGCAAAAGAACTTTAGCAAAACTGAAAATATTGGGCTTGGTTAATTCCTTCTCTTAGTTAAAAAAAAAAAAACAAGGGGTCATGAAGTTAAGAACTATTCAGAAAATGTTCTTGTACTTAAGTGTTATGATTTAGACATTGGAGAGTTACTGAAGAACCTTCATTAACCAAGTGTTGAGTAACCATATTTCTTCCAATCATTTTCCATCAATGAGCATACCATAAGTTTCATTCATCTGTCTATCATCTACCTGTACTCTTTTTATCATCTATCACCATCTAATACTACATCTGTTATCTATGTATCTATTATCTATTATTTATCATCCAATCACTTGATCTATCTAATCATAAGGAACATTAAAATATATCTCATGATCTATATCAGAATTTATTGGTGTAGGCTCAGACTTTAAAGCATTTTTAAAATTATTGGCAAGGTACCTAAGACCTTACTAAATTAAAGGACAAGAAGTAAACATGTCTTTTTTTCTATTTAAGAACTTCCAACACAAGTTAGGAAAATTTAATAAAGGGTAGGTAAATAATTATACATATATGACCAAATCTTGAATCATTTATGCAAGTAAAATTTTATATAAACTTATTAATCAATTAAAATAATTTGGATGGCAAAAATCTTCAAAGATATAATTATTCAAAGAATGTTTCCCAATGATAATTTCTTTAAAATACCCTTTACACATCCAGTGTAAATGAAGGCTGACATATTCTTTGAGTATTAACATAATCTTTATGTATACATATGTATACATATATTCATGTTTTCAAGGAAAATGTGTATATTTTCAATTAAAATATACATATATATGCATATAAAGTTATAGAGAGAGACAGCTATATATGTATATAAACATATATACAAGAGTATAGGTATAAAAATGTACAAATGAAAAACTCTATTAAAATATACAAATGCTGCTTTTATTCTAATTGCTAGACATCAGATGTGTTTTTTATGGGAATTTCCTCCAATGAGGATACTTTACCAAGAAGTATTGAAATGCTATATGTGAATTGATCAGCCAATGAAATGATCAGTTCCCAATATAAGTGGAATAATAGCACAGTAAGGTGCATAGAGAGCATATTGGTTTGAGAGCCAGTGCTCAAATTTTAACTGTTTTTCCTCTAGAAAAAGCTATGACTTTAGGTACAATTGTTTAATTGCTCTGAATCTATTTTCTCACCTTTGGAATAAAGATGCAAATCCTGTTCTGTCAAATTCAAGGCATGGTAGTTGAAGTTAAATGAGATTGTAGGGACATCAGCTCCGTGAGGAGCACTTGTTGGGTACAAGAGTTTAGTCACTGATATATATTTCACATGTTCTTTGCATCAGCTAGGCATGACTGTAGCTAACAGTGATGAATCGAAAGGCCAATGATAAACCAATGTTTCTTTTCTATACCATGTCTCACCACATTTGAAAGAAAAAAAAATTAAGCAAGAATGCATGGGTGAGTATATAGGTAAATAGATCAATAGATGATAGCATAAACATAGATATATGCATGCATTCAACTAGAAACATAGAGTTAAAACTCCATAACTCATAAGCAATCTTATAAACATAAATTATACTAACTATATTCAGATCTCCATAAATGCTTTTTAGGTGACAATTTTCAAACTGAGACATCAAACAGGATAAAATGTCCAAGATAGCCAAGTCCAGGGAAAGATATTGAAAACAGGAAAGAAAGTCAGAAAGAAAGAGAGAGAGAGAGCGAAAGAAAGAAAGAGAAAGAAAGAAAGAAAGAAAGAAAGAAAGAAAGAAAGAAAGAAAGAAAGAAAGAAAGAAAGAAAGAAAGAAAGAAAGAAAAAGAAAAGGTTCTGTACTGAGAATAAATGTCCTATTTAATGAAGAGAAATTCCCGCATATGTGGAGTCTGGCGAGGCTGATGAACACACTTCAAGATGATGCTTAGGAGACAAGAGGGACCACAGCCCAGGAGCTCCGTGCATTTCAGAAAGCAGATGACCTTTGTCTTAATGCCACAGGAAGCCTTTGGGTACTGAAATAACATTATGTTACCTACAGTGTAGGAGACAGTGGATGCTGTTTGAATAGTACCAATGACTATTACAAAAGAAATGGAAGAAGAAAGAATTCTAAGTGATGTTTTTTAACAATATCTATGACAATAATTGGGTTAACATGGCATTACCCCTATTTTCAATGAAAATGCTGTCAATTGGCAATTCAGACCAATATTCACTAGACATGGCTCCACGTACTCATAATTTATAAAGGCCAACTGCCTTCTTAGAGCTAATTTGTTATGTCTGTTCATTCACAAAGGCAAATACTATACTGAGACCAAACAGACTAACATTAGTCACCATAAAAAAAAATCTCAAAATCCTACTTCAAAATGGTCTTTGCCTGGAATTCAAAGTGTCTTGAGATCCCACATAAATATCAGTGACTTTTCTTGGTAAGGCAAGGCTTGCTTACTGCCTAAAGAAACACTTGTGGGGGCTGGAGATATGGCTCAGCGGTTAAGGCATTTGCCTCCAGTGCCTAAGGCCCCAGGTTCAATTCCCCAGGACCCACAAAAGCCAGAACCACAAGGTGGCCCTGGTGCGATATCTCTCTCTCCCTCCCTCTCTCTCTCCCTCTCTCTCTCTCTCTCTCTCTCTCTCTCTCTCTCTCTCTCTCTCTCTCTCTCTCTCTCTCTCTCTTCTTGAAAATGAATAAATAAAATATTTTTAAAAGAAAAAAAATAAAATAAGATGATTAAAAAAGGAACAATTGTGGTCCTAAACCATCATTGATTTTCTCTTCGTTCCTATAAAAATTAGCGACGTTCGCTTGGTTGCTATGCAGATCTACTCAATGTTGCCTGTGTTTCCCCACCAAATCTGGATCTATAATAAACAGTAAAGTTTCAGAAGTCTAACCCGCCTCTGCTCCTTTTTATGGTTTTGGATTCCAAGATAGGAAATGACACAAGCACCTCTGAGAACAACAGGCTAATTTTGCTCCATTCAACCACAACCTCATTCCCACTGAAGAGATTCCTCTTTCCCCTCTTAAAATGGGAGTGATTTCTTCTTGGCAAAAGCTAGTTTTAAGGAATGAGGGTAGATAGTGCTGTTGGAGGAATGGTTTTCTTTAATGTGTAAAAATTTGTAGAAAGTTTTGATGCATCATATTCCTTTCAATAGTATTTGAGTTACATGTTAATAATGACAGAACAATCTTGAGTACTATTCAGTTGCTTACTAACTGGCTTTATGTGACAATTTCCATAAATTGTACTCTGCTATTTTCAATGAGATTCTCCTCTCGGGAACATAACATTATTTTCCAATATAGAATTCAGATCCTTCCATAAAAATGCAAAACACGATAGAAAACATTTATAGAGCTTCCATCCTGGTTCCAGAACCCATATGGTACATGGAAACCATATAAGAAAGTCAAGAATTGTTGTGCAAGAAATAACTTGCAGCTTTAACTAAGACTGGCCAGTGTACAGTATCGTCTCAATGTCTTCCTTACATCTTAGGAAATTCTTGGCACTGATCAGGTAGATGTTTAATACACAACAGAAAAGACTAGAGTAGAAATCTTAATAAACATGTTGGGTGGGCTGGATAGATGGCTCAGTGGTTAAGGCATTTGCCTCCAGTGCCTAAGGCCCTGGGTTTAATTCCTCAGTACCCACATAAGCCAGACTTACAAGGTGGTGGCCCTAGTGCTCTCTCTCTCTCTCTCTCTCTCTCTCTCTCTCTCTCTCTCTCTCTCTCTCTCTCTGTATCTTTGCTTGAAAATGAATAAATATTAAAAATATAAACTTGTTGGGTGTCTAGATGACTGATTAAACAAACTGGATTCAAGAGCTAACTGGTGATCTTTTATCCTAAATATTTACTTGAGAGAGTGGGAGTCAAAGAGAGAGAGAGATGGACAGAGAGAGATAGAGAGACAGAGAGAGAAAGAGAGGGAGAAGTGGAGAAGAGAGAATAAAGGAGAGAGAGAGAATAGGCATGCTATGGCTCCTGGTTCTACAAACAACCTCCAGATGCATGCACCACTTTGTGTATTTGGCTTTACATGGAAACTGGGGAATCAAACCTGGGTGGTCCAACTTTGCAAGCAATCACCTTTAATTGCTGAGTCATCTCCCCAGCCCCTAACTGGAGATGCTAATCAGTAAACCAGTAACTAGTTCAAAGGTACTCTCATCACTGACAAGTACCTTTTGGAGTTTGATAGTTCTTTTCTCTGAAATTTCACTGCTACAGACCATCTAGGGTTACAATTTCTGAGAAAATGTGTATTATTTTTCAGCATCTGCTCCATACCATTAGTCAAAACAACATAACACTACAATCCATTCAAAAGGAAAAAAAATCTAAGTGTATAAATTCAAAACATAATATTGAAGACCATATTCTAATAAACTAAAAAATAGTAACAACAAAAAGAAGGAATTGAATAAGGCTTCTTATTTTTATTGCTTGATATTGTCAGTAGAATCTTTTTTAATTTTATCTATGACTATTCCATATGACAGTTATATCTCTGCATTTAAATTTTTAGCTCAGATAAAAAATATGAGCTTTAACATACACTGATCATGAATGTAATTTTGCTCTCTGACTTCAATGATGCCTAGGACGCTAAATAACACTGAAAGTTTCCAGGGACATCAGTTATAAACTATAC
Source organism: Zapus hudsonius (assembly GCA_004024765.1). Taxonomy (NCBI): domain Eukaryota; kingdom Metazoa; phylum Chordata; class Mammalia; order Rodentia; family Dipodidae; genus Zapus; species Zapus hudsonius. The sequence continues at coordinate 21,733 of PVHP010011698.1, forward strand.
TTTTTTCTCAATTCTCTAGTGACCTAAACTTTATAAAAATATACAAAATTTCATGTAGAGAAACTTATTTTATATTCTGCATAGTCTTTGTTTTCCATTTTTTCCTTACTTTAAAACAAATCACAATCTAAGTAATTCCACAAAAATACTGATGCTGTTTTCCAGTGACAGAGAAGCCTAGGCCAGTCAGTATTTTCATGCTGGGGTCTCTTGCAATAGTTGAGCTACTGATCAATCCAAAACTTTTCATAAGGACAGAAAACATCTAAGAGTCACGGCTGGAAAGATTGCTCAGTGGTTTAGGTGCCTATGTGCAAAGCCTAGCACTATGTCAGATGCACAAGGTGGTGAATGTGTATGGAGTTTGCAGAAGCTGATGGTCCTGATTCTCTCTCTCTCTCTCTCTCTCTCTCTCTCTCTCTCTCTCTCTCTCTCTCTCTCTCTCCCTCTCTATTTGTCTCTCTCTGGTTGAAAATAAATAAAATGTTAAAAATATCTGAGTAGGAAAAATCTTTTTTTTTATATACTGTCTTTTGTTTGACCCATAAAGACCTTGAACTCCAGATTTTCCTGAAGACATCTCCTAAGTGCTAGTATTCCAGGAATGTGTCACCACACTAGACTGTGATTTGGAAATTTTAATGATTGCATACAAGTGTGTGAGAGTGGGTAGGAATATCCTGAGGCTCTGTCCCCCTAAGCCACAGGGTCTTACTGAGGACTCCATGAGCCCACAGTGAATACTACAATTCCATTGATGGAGAAGTAATGGGAGTAGGGGATGAAAGACTATAACCTGTATAAATATTCAAAAGAAAAGTGTGCTTAGAGGCTTCTTACATAATATGTCAGTGCTAAACTACCTTGAGAAGAAAACCTAGCTGCAAATTCTCCTAGTTCACCTGACACTTTCAATGACTTTCTTCTATTTCATTTAATCTAAGCATTCTCTGAATTGATAGTTTAGATTTACTTAAGCACAAACTAAGCCAAGACCAAAATCATAAACTTCCAATCTATAATACTTACAGCACAAAGAAGAAATCTTTAGTACATACAGATGCGTGTGCCCTCAGCAGAGGTATCATCCATTTTCAACCTACAATTCTATGCAGTCTTTATTGTCTATCCATATGTGCTTGCGGCAGGCAGATTTTTATTTTTATCTCTTCCCTTGCTTCTCCTTATTTATGTGGTTTGACAAAAAAAATTTGAGAGCCATCCATCCATCATTCCATACAGTATTTATTCACAATAAAATTTGACTGAATTTTGACATTCCAACAGTATTTCTAGGAATGACCAGAGAGTGGGAAGGAGTCGGGCAAAGTTTTCTATGAGTTATTCAAAGTGTGACATCATCAAGATTTTATTGTTCAGCTCTCTCCCATTTGGATTTCAGTTAAAATTGATTTGCTGGAATTTGTTTTTTTTTTTTTAAAAAAGGAATTAATTTGGGTATAGAAGAAAATCTATTCTAGAAAGCTGCGTCATGAGTCGTGATCAAAGTTCAGCCCTGGACAAGTACACTGAAAGCCAGCCTGGCTCAGTTCAGGACTTCGACTTATCTTAAATGTCCCCTTGGAGTGGGAGTGGAGCCAATTCAAGGGTGGAATCAAATTCCACCCAGGCCTGTTCTGTTCCTCAGGAGCATTGGTTAACGTTTAAAGAAGTTGAAGCATATTCAGGCTTCCTTACTTTATTAAATTCAAAAGCATTTCACTTGGGAAATGAATTGACTGAGAATTTTTAGTTAGTAGTAAAAACACCGAGGAACCATGATAATTTGAGCAAGATGTATGTCTACCCTTTCCTGGAGGGTTTCTCTTCCTCTCCATCACCTGGGTCCCCCTCATGTTCCCCGGCCTCTCTCCCTGTCTGATGTTCTCTCTGCATTCACTCTCCTTCTTTATGAACCTACGTTTTCCTTTTCTCCTCATGTTTAGAATTTCAACCTGTATTCCATCAACTGCATTCATGTTTTACACTGGACCATTGTTTAGGGCAAAAGGTTTTTACAAAATATTTTTCAGTCACCTAATTGCAGGAAGCAACATCTCTTAGTATCCTGAAAACAATGTGTTGTCAGGATACTAAGAAGTGTGTCTAGTGAGAAATGAATCTAGTGAGAAATAATCCAATAATTATTGCCAATTTCTTCTTGCATTTTCTACTAATAATTCCTATTCAAGGAGATTTTTTTTGTTTTCTTTATTTTACTTAGTATTTGATATTCAAGCCTCATTGACTTACTGTTTCCCTTATGATCCTGAGTACACTTTGTGGAAGTCCATAAATTCTACTCTATTTTATTTTTCCTATCTTTTAAAATAGATCCCTTGTAGGCTAGTTCTCTTTATGTTATACTCCCACACCCGTCCCCCTCCCCACACATACATTTTCCTGTTTTGAGTCTCGGTTCTGAAAAAAATAACCTTTTAACATATTATAATTTTAAAAGGCTATAGTATCTACAAGCTGCTTACCCACACCTGTACTGATAAATTTTGGTCCTACTTCTTAGACCCAAACAGAAGAACCTCAAGGAGAAATGCTATCATCATTGGTGTGGTGTGTGTTTCCAAAAAGCAATTCAGGATAGAGTTGTACATGTAAAGATTTCTTATGTTGGTAACACCCCAGCATTTCTCCATTTTTGGAGGATAGTCAGAACCCTTTCCTTTTGAATAATGTTGCTACTTTTATAAAATCAGACTTATTCTATCATAATAAAGAAACCTTCTCTTTCTCTTGTAAAAGGAGATATCCTAGCTCTGATGATGAATGTTCTGAGTTGAAACTTTTACCCCTTTTCTGAACAATAAAGAGATAATATTTCAAGTATTACTGTTCTCTCTCCATAATACTCTCATTTAAAAGCAATGAGACATCTCAAAAAATAAAAGAACTCCATTTTGTTAAAGAAATTTATTAGAATTCATATCCTACTTAAATTACCAGAAACCTTTGACAAAAGAAATGAAATGCTTTAATTCTGAAGAAAATTTCAATTTATACTTCCCAGCAATCATAGTGCTGACACTTATTAGTAACTTGATATCAGAGTATGTTTTTAAATCAATGTCTTAAAATTATATTTTGTAGGGCTGGAGAGATGGCTCAGCGGTTAAGGCACTTGCCTCTAGTGCCTAAGGCCCTGGGTTCAATTTCCCAGGACCCACATAAGCCAGACCCACAAGGTGGTGGTCCTGTTTCTCTCTCTCTCTCTATCTCTCTCCCTCCCTCTCTCTCTCTCTCTCTCTCTCTCTGCTTGATAAATGAATAAATAAAATATGTATAAAAAATAAAAAATATATTTTGTATTAAGACTGTACTTCTCTAGTGACAGACATAATATCAAAATGTACTCAATAATATGGTGGCTCTGTAATATCCACTGGCCATTTTGTTGTTCATAGTTTTAAAATGAACTCCAAAAAATACAAAACAACATAGCTAGTCACTACAAAAGCTTTCTAATAAATTTCAAACCAATCACATCACATTTGGTTCTTCGACATTCTAGAACAATATTTAAAATAGAAATGAGGAAAGGCTTGAACTACTGTTCCATTTTAGAAATACTGAAAAACTCATCTTCCTGAGACATTAAAGGACTTTCAGTTTTAAGAACTATTTTCTGAAACCATGGAATTCTCTATTTTATAAAAAGAATATAGATGACCTGGACATAGACTATCACCACTCCTTCTCTTTAACTTACATGTCTATTTTCATTATTTTTCTTAAAATAATAATTAAGTAGATTAAAATATAATTACTAAAATGAATAACATAGTTATTTTAAGGCAATCACCCAGTATCAAACTAATAAAAATTAGCTTTTTTAATCTATTAACCTGTCTTTATATCTGCAGATATATGGCTCTTTCCCATTCAATCATGTGTATGAGGGTTAGTTGAAATGCTTCCTACTTGAGTTATATTTGATTATGAGTTAATATATAAACAATTAAATGAAAGTTAGTCAATTAGTCACATATACTTCCAAATAACAAAACAACCATACAACTGACCCTACAAGCAAGTGTGTGTGCCTGTACCTGTGTCTATGTAAAAATCTTTAACAAATTTACAACCACAAACAAACCTTGAAGAAAATATTTATGTGCATGCATTAAAATACTGAATAAGATTTCCTAAAGTAGAATGAAAGGAAAGTTTCTACATATGACATTCTGCTGCTTTTGTAGAAAACGATAGATGTAGAAAGGACATCCAGCTAAAGAACTATGTTACATTTCAGCATCACTTCAAGAAATCTTGCTTTATACAATTTCTGTCAACACACTGGCATTTCTTCTTTTTCAGACATTGCTTCGTTGTCTATAGTCTTTGTAGTTTATTTCAAATTTTGTAAATCAAGAAAAAAATTTCTCAAAGCCAGTCTGGATGTATAGACACAGACATTATATGAATCCATTATGTACTTACTGTCTTGTCTGTTTTGTGATACTCGCTTTCAACTTTAAGGCTTTATTATCTTGAAACAAGATACCTGCATCTTGCTGGATATCCTTCTGCCTCAGCCTTCTGAGTATCTGGAGCTACAACTGATAGAATTTTTTCCCCCTAAGACCTTAAAAGAAAACTGAATAGCTGCTAAACCAAAATAAATAGCATGTGCTAAAATGAATGTTTAGAACTGATAAGAAAGGACACCTGGTAAGACCTTTCTCATATGTTTAAGCTGTGAGTTAGAGAAGGGGGTGTCTCTTAACCTTTGAGATATTAATGGCATTTGGCAGCTTCAAAGTAGACCCATGACACACATTCATGGGCTGACAGTTTGTAAAGCATTTGTTAATGTGTCTTAGGCTTAAGAATGCATCTCTGTAGTAAATCTTGCCCGAGACACTGGAATACTAAGTAAATAAATTGGTATATAAATAAATAAATCTAAATCCATGAGACCATTTAGTTTTAACATCACTGTTTAAATTCTTAAATTTCTTTTGCTTTGTTTCTCTGTTCTGTCTAAATGTACAAGAGGTGATTTCAACGTTGACATTTAATTTCTACCTAAATGTTTTGTAAAATAGCTTCTGCTGCTTTATAAAAGATGCTTTATCTGCTGTAGCTTGGAATCATAGATTATAATATCTTCCTGCATGATGTTGAGCTCCAATTTATTTTCTTGCTTCACTTGTTTTACCTTAAGATTAAATGTGGTTTCTTTAGTCTTTGTTTAGTAAAATAAAGTAGATTGATTATTTATTCATGAATATTTTAAAAAAGCATGGGATTTATATACTGTACACTTATATACATATATACATACATAGATATAACTTTAGATGTATATACACATATGTAGTATCCAATTCTACTTTTTTGTTAAGCAGAAATTCATTAGTTTAACCAATTATTTAATTTTACAAAAAAAAAAACATTTACTAGAGAAAAACCACAGCATATATTCAAATATATGATTAAAGATAACACATAATCTCTGGTTCACCTTGTATCCTAGCTAGAAATGAGGTAATCTAAAACAAGTTAATGATTTGCTATGCAACCCTCTAATACAAATAATTGAAGCAACGGAATTAGAGAAATTCTGCTTGAATTTCATGTGGACACCATCATGCCACATAAGGCTGATGCTGTACCAGTAGGAAAAGCGATACTGTGGTCTCAATGGCTCCTATGTCACCAAATAATCAGAAAGAGTAAAACATGATGGTGTTCACCAAGTGAATGCCTTATCCCTTTTCTCACAAGTTTTGTCTGTCTTTGACGACATCCATATTGGTATGTCTATGCACAAAACTTTCATAGTAAATTGAATTAACATTGAGTGACCTACTCAAAATAGGTTTAGTTCCCCATAGAACGCTAACATTTTCATGACTATTTAGAGAGAATGCAAGGCTGGTGTAATAAAGATTGAGTAAAATTCTCTAAAACAAAAACGCAAGGGTGAAACTCACCTCCCAACCCTGGTCTCAGGCGATTGTCATAACCATCCAGAAGCCGGTCCAAAATCCTTGTGAAGACAGTGGTGTTGTCTTTAAGTTCATCTTGTAAGGAGGGTTGTCCATAGCTAAGAAAAAGATTTTTTAAAATAGGCAAAAATGAGATATTTCTGCTAAAACTCTTTCTAGGTCTTCTTACTGTCTAATCTACTTTGGAAAATTATTCCTAATAAAACAAAAAAATTAAATTCTGGTCCTCTTCAAATATAATTATTGGTAGTCTCTTTACTATTTCTATATATAGAAATGAGTTCCACCTCCTTATGTTTTCAGTTCTCAACATGCATAGAATTTTATAATTGATGTCTTCCCTGAAAAAGGTTGAATGCTAAACTCTTGAAACTAGAAAAATCTGAGAGATTTCTTTACAAATTTTGTGTATACATATATGTATATATAATTTTATAACCAAAATTATATATAACATATTTAATTTATACATAACTTTGGTTATAGAGTAATCCATAGCATTAAAATACACATAAAGAATAAATTTTCATTTACCAATATCCCTTTCTTCATTTACTTACTATAGATTTATGATGTTTTTTATGTTCTTCTAAAACATTGAGAAAAGACACAGACAATAAACATTCCTAGGTTAATTACATTTTAACCAGTGTGGAAAGCTCCATTCCCCTTACAATGCATGATCTAACTTAAAACTTTATTCAAATCTTTAAATGAATCTTTCGTTATTTCTGTACTTAGCCATAGTAGAGTCCTTGGAAAAGAACAAGCTCAGTCCTTGTAATTCATGGTTTACTAAACTGTAGTGCACTTGAAGTGTTTGTATTTAAATGCAGCTAGGTCTAAGCAAAGCTCTACCTAGATTGCAGTTTTCTTTAACTTTTGCTCTAAAACTTCCTCCTTAATTCTTGTTACTTGAGGGTGTAGCTTGTAGCTCACTGTTTTTCATCTGGCTTTTAACCACATAGGGCTATTGTTCAAATATTGTGTTTCTGATATCAATCCTATTACTATCTATACTGCTGGGATCATATTTTATATAATGATTCGCATGACACCTTCAAAATCTTTTCAGAGGAGCAGTTTCTATCTTAGGAGTCATCACGCACACTGACAAATTTCAGTGACAGTTCTGACCTTGAGTTTAAAAAGTAAATGAATATGGTGTATAAAGGGTATCATTTTTCTAAAGAAAAAAATCTACATATTTCTAATTTTTATTTAATTTTTTTTATGTTTTGTTTCACTCATATGTACTTACATGGTTACCAAATACAAAGAAAATAGTAATCTTTATGCCAAAATACACTTGTTTGCCAGGAGCAAGCAACAAAATTAATTATCATTTCAGAAAAAACATGGTGTTTTTGTAAGTAATTTTGCACCAGCAAAAGCAATGTTAGTTCATGATAAGGTTTGAATTTAATAAAGTTATTATAACTTAAAGTTCTTCATGACATTGAAATATATGAAATGTATTCCTATGAAGCTTTTTTATTTTTCCAAATTCCGCATCAATACACTGATATCACACAAACTAAGGTCTTATTCTCCTTTGACAAAATTAAACATCATGCTGTTTTTATATTAAATCCAATTTTCAATGAGCTCCATGTCTTCCAGTATGTCTTATCAGTCGATGACAACAGTAATGCAGAAAGAGTTTTCAGAAAGGAATTACTTATAAAAGCTAATTGTCAGAAAATTAAATGTCATGCATGCATCTTACAAGGACATTGCAAGGTCATCTTGATGAAAACATGGGGGGGGAAATGTTAGCACACCTTAGTTTCTGGGGAACTCCTGATGGAGAACTTTAAAGAAGAAAGCAATAAAATTAAAAGGGAGAAAAAAAAATCTCAGAAAGGATAACGTAGTAGAGTGAGACTTAACCCAATCCCTGAAATATGAGGTGTCTTTTACTGTTACCTGTAGTTCCTATATTTTTGCAGCTTGTGTAAAAAGGCAAGAAATGGCTTTCTAATGTTGCCTTATAAACCTCACTTTCTCTGGTTGTTTGCATTGGATTACAAACATTAAGAGTTTTCTCTCTTCCCCTAGAAGACTAGACCTGCTCTCCCATTCAGAATGGAAATTTTCTTTTATGTGACTTTGTCATTGGGCCCTTCTTTACCTGTCTTTCCACTTCCCTTTGTAAACGTGTACTTGCCACAGAAGACACAGCAAAACAATCAAGATTAGTTATTCAGGCTTTTGAGCATGTTTGTCAAAGTGGAGGGTCCTAAACTGAGTATGTATTTGGAAGGGAGATGTCAGTAACAGTCAGTACCTGACTTTGATTCCATTTGAACCAGAACATAATATAAAACTGTACACTAACTCCATCTACAGGTCATTACAATAGTAACACTTCATGCCATTTTTCTAAAGCAGGGAAGACCATTTAACTCCTCAAATTAAGTGTACCTGACAAAGCATGTGTCTTCCTACCTGGTATTTACCTTACATAATACTAAAAATTAACAGCGGCCAACATCCCAACTCAAAACTATCCCTTTACATTCATGTCTTTTCAGGTTATCCTATCGCTACACTTGAAGTCATGAAGGTTCATTTTCCATCACATTTGAAGAAGCTCAAATTTTTACAATTTGTTTAATTGTGGATCAAAGAAACACTCTACATAAGAAATACTGAAACAAATAAAGAATAGGAATGATTCGATCGATTATATAGTTACCATTATTCTATCATATATTCTTGATCAGATCATTAGAAAAATTTTGCATAACTTTATTAAAATTTTCTTACAACTGCAGTATATAGAGCTTATTCTTAATTTAGCAGTTTAATTTTTACCCAGTATTTTAAAAATATTCTGGTATATTATACCTCTTTTGTTTATATAAATAATAGTTTCGTTACAGAGGATGGACATGAGTTTATAGATATGACTTTCAAATTTTAAATATTATTTTAAACTTCTAACTTCAAATATTCACAAGGTATTACATGAGCTTTGTAATGGGCTAGAAAATCAACTTAAATACCTTCATGACATAGAGATGTCAACTGGAGTAACTTTTTCCCTAATTTAGAAAACTGCATGTTTTGTTCAGTTGCTACTGAACACTGAAAAGTTTAATTTGAAACTTAAAAGTTGAATTAATACATTTTCTAAGAAAGGCTTTTAAAGTGTATACAAAATAACACAAAAATAAGATGATCATTTTTCACCCACTCTTCTTTATTCTGAGCTGAAATTTTATTGCAACAAAGTTTACCGAATTCCCTTAGTCATGAATTTATCCATATTCTTTCCCCTGATAGAATAAATGAAAAGTTACAGAAATGTCATGCAGGTTTAAAGAAAGTGTTCCCACCTTCTTCCCGTCAGTGTGCTCAGAAGAAGGGTCCAGGCCCAAAGACAGTCAGAGAGACCCGGACTTCTCTTCATCACGGGCTTGAGGAGCTGAAAAGTAGAATAAGTAGAGATCAATGTGTCTTGCAAGAAACATCAGGTTATAACCACCAGGGCTGACTGAGGCAGTCCAGAGGATGCTTTGAAGTCAGGAAATGACCTCACTGGAATATGACACCTCACTGGAAGCAATGGAACCCTGGACCATCCATTCTCCACCTGCCCTGTCTTTCTCCATTCAGAATCATAACTATTTGAATTTCTCTTGCAAAAGAATGCAGGTTGAGATGCTTTCAGTTGGCAACATGAATGCTGTGAGTTGCTTTTTCCTTTAGTGCTTTTGGGGTTTTTCTTTCACTGTTGTAATCAGCATTGGCCTTTCTGATTCAAGAAATACGACTGAAGTCCACATTGACATTTTCAAGCTGGTGTCTCCAACATGTTTAAAGGAGGGTAGGAGAACACTCCCTGTTGCCTGAATTCATGTCTGAATTCTGCATGTGCCTTCATTTCAGAAGCGACTGTGTTTACCTCTTCATAAACCCCATTGGAAACACATTGTTGAATGCCAAAGTCGTGCTTCTGTTCTGTGGCTGTGATTGCCCCTGTTAACTGTGCTCAGGAATGCTTCTGTGAGGATCAGGGACACACTTAACAGTCAGGCCATGAGCTGATCTCTCACACACAGTACACACGTAATGCATGCAAACATGCCCACACATATCTTCTAAGCCAACCTCAATGTCTGTAGCTAGAAATGTTTTATCTCAAACAGATGGGAGCTGAAGTACTTTGCTTTGCATGAGAAAGGGAATCTTGATTCCCTCTTAGGTAAAGTGCAATCAATCACTATCTGATTGTAGACATTGAACTTGGTAGTGGGAAGCTAGAAGAATGAAGGAGTGCAGAAGGAAGGCTTACAGAATATATATCTATCACCTACAGATAACATGTATATGTCCTCTCTATATAAAACATTATAGATATACCCTATCCTGAAGTCTGTTTTTGAAATCTATATCACTACCTAGTTAAGAAGCAGATAAGGCAACATTTTACTTTAATATACTATAATTCATTCCAGTGATACTTTGAGAACTATTAACAATATATTTCAGAACTTTCCGAGCCTACACCCCTTAATAGGTTCAGTAATTAATGGATTCAACTATTTTGAAATATATTTTTTAGCATTTTATATTTTCATGTGGTTTGCCTTTACATACACCAAATAAGCTCTTTCTACAATCTCTGGGATCATTTCAGTCAGTCAAAACCATCACAAACAGGCACATTAGCAATGACACATAATTAATGTGCTTAGAGTGAAACGATGTAGAGATAAGAACTATATGGCTCATCCTCGTAGCTTTCTCTTAATTTAATGACTGATTTCCTCACAGATGAGTAGAACATCAGAAGGAATCTTGGATACATTTCATTATGTTATCAAATGTATCTAAATGGCAATTATAATTCACCTTTCATTAGTCTTTAACATCTGCTATGAAGGGAAAAACAATTTCTTATAGACACATTTTCATTGATCTTTATAAAAAGGGTAGGTCTTGAAGTGGCGATCAAAACAACACCCCCAAAGCAAGCCACCATAGCTGTTTGCTGATATTTGAAAGCGAGGAAAACAAACCTACCCTGGTAGTTCAGTTGTTGAGTAAGAAAGTTTCTTGCAAATACAAACATAATAGTTTAAAAGGGAGCACTTAGCTACCTCCTTACCCCTGTCCTTCACCTCCCCACCCAGACACACACTCCTGTACCCATTCCCCCACACCACCAATATCAAACAGTAAGTTGACTTTTGCATGTTCAGAATGGGAGAGACCCCCTACATCAAGAGAGCATTTTGGCAACAGCGTCCACTGGAAAGGGGGAAAAGAGGCAATCATTTCAAGGCAGGTTGAGAGCGCCTTTCCTGCGATGAGCCAGGGAGAGATGGTTTTTGGTCCCAGAGTTTTAACTTTGGATGATATCCCCCGACGCCCCTCCCCAACTCACCCCAGGTTCCCTTGGCCAAGAAAAAAAATATTAAAAAAAAAAAAACAAGGACCAAAACAACATGTCACCACCCACCCTGTGGAATACACAGCAATCTGCCTAAGACAGGAGGAGAGAAGGAAGACGGAGCAGCCCGATGCTAGGAGACCGCTGCAGTTTTCAGCCTGTAAGAACAGCATTGGTGGCTTCTACCTGCTGGGGTCCAGCTCGCAGAGCCTGGGTCGCTCTGGTCCCCGCTGGAGCCTCCCTGGCTCTGCGCTTTGGAAAAGCCGGTTCCGAGCTCCGGCCGGCTCGGACCGCAGCCGCACTTACCTCGGGCCGCCTTGGGCACCGGATGGCTGGGGCGCAGGACCGGGGCAAAGTGTGCGAGCGAGCGAGCGAGCGAGCCAGGGAGCGATGGAGCGAGGGAGCGAGAGAGCCAGGGAGGGAGGGAGGAAGGGAGAGAGAGAGAGAGAGAGAGAGAGAGAGAGAGAGAGAGAGAGAGAGAGAGAGAGAGAGAGAGAGAGAGAGCGGGAGAGAGAGCGGAGCGGGGATCGCGGAGAGCTGGAGAGCGCGGGCGCGGGGCGCAGGGCGCGGGGAGCGGGGCGCAGGGCGCGGGGCGTCCTCGCGTGGACAGCCGGCTCACTCGCTCTCTCTCTCTCGCTCGCTCGCTCTCTCTCTCGCTCACTCGGGCTGAGCCATCATGGACTCGCGTGCTCCCGGGACCAGAGGACTTCACACCCAGATTTCCTCCCCTATAATCCAATCTGCAGCTATACAACAAAAGATTTCTCTTTACCAAGACAGTAGTAAGAACGTCCCAGCGCAAACCGGATGTGAAATAGGCGGTGACTTCATGCCAGAGAGATTTTATTTTAGAAAAGGAAGGTGGTACCAGCCACTGGATGCGGAGACCAATCCGCCCATTTTTTTTTTTTTTCTCATATGCAGCGCAATTTAACTTGCATCGCTCTGGCCCTAATCCTCTCTATCTAGCAGCAGACTAAAATCCTCCCACAATCTGCTGCAAGCATTGCTCCCCCCCCCCTTATTCCCTCTATGAGATGGGGGTGGGGAGAGGGGAGGAAGGGTAAAAAGGGTTAGAGACACAGGGTCTCCACTTAGAACCTTTTCATGCTTGCCATTCGCGGACTGACTATCCCAAGGTGTGTCCATTAAAACCCAGGCTGACTACCCCACCCTGCATGGATTTTGGAGCCACTGAACGCATATGAATGAAAGCAAGAGGGGAGATGCAGGGTTACACGTGTGCTGGGCGCCCTGACCTCTCTCCAACCATCGCACACACTCCGGCACACATGTCTAAATCCTTGCGTGCTGCACAGTCGGGAATGTGATGAGTGTTCCCGGGCAGAGTCCTGGCCCAATGAGCCCCTGGGCTGCCAGCCCTTCGCACTTTCTCGGGTTGGGAGCACTTCCCATCCAGGCTTCATCTGTGGTTCATCTGTGGCTCAGAGGACAGACTGAACATGCCTCAGACACGGGGTTCTGTTAGTGTTTTTGTTTTCTTTTGTTATTTCCCATGCCAGTGAGCGTTATTGCGAAGCAAGCACGCACACACACACACAAAAAAAAAAAAAAAAATAAGAAAAAATAAAAAGCCTTTAACTCTGGATTGTGTTGGCTTCCCAGACGTGCAATATTTAACTTTAAATAAATCAAGGGTTGAGAGTCATAGCCACCATTTCTGGAATGATCCCTTTGCTTTGAACTCCATCATTCTCGGATTTAACATTTAAAAAAAAATGGGAGAGGGGAGGAGAGAATTTCACAAGTAAGGGGAAAAACGGGTTTGTACTCCCCCCACCCCTTCGCCCTCCTCCCTTCCCCTCCCTGGGAGCTCTCCTCCCACAAATAATTGTACACGCAGGGAAAGGGTGTGTGCTCCAGCAGAGCCTAACTGAATGCTCGGATGAGTGATGAGTGACTGTAGTTCCCTGCTCAGGTTTTGTGAATGGCTGTTCTCAGCGGGAGATGGATGGATGGGTGCTGTCTTTCCCTGGAGCACTGAGACCCCAGCCACGGATGAGACCCCAGCCACGGAGAGGGAGCTGTTTTTTTTTTTTTTTTTTTTTTTTTTTCTGGGTAAATACTAGGACAGGTGACATTTGGGACAGGGTTCTGAGTGAGGATGGAAGGAGATAAACACGGATGGGTCAGTCCCTATCACTTGTGGGTTTGGAATTCTACAAGTGTCCTTGTAGGCTTGTGCTAAGTTGCACTCAGCTTACAGGAAGAAAAAAAAATGAGGTTAGGCTATGGAATGATGAAGCAAGAAGGAATGAAGACCACATTCAGACAGAGACTTTGTCCCCTTGTGAATTTGGGGTTGAAGTATTACCCGCAAAAGATTTTAGAGAGAAGCATTTGGAAGGATGATTTGGAGACTGTCTTAGAAGGTCCCTGTTTCTAAGCAGAAGTTAGTTGTCAGTGAATGACACAACAAATACCAACAAATTCTTAAAGATACACAGCCGAAAAGGCAAGGAAGCTCCCTGTGTGACACTGCCTCATTTTGTTGATTTAACATTTAATTTATGTACTTAGCAATTTTGAAAGCAAACAAAAAATGACTTAAGTAAGGCTTCAAAACCCTGAGTTAACATTTAGAGAAGATTTTTATTTATTCACCTTACCGAGTTTCACAGTGTTATTGTGTTTGTGTTTTGTTTTCATCAATAGTCCCAAGAATGGGATGATGTAGCAATTTTCATCTCCTGACCGAATTGCTGTAACTCCTTTTACGTTTCCATACAGAACAAACAAAACTTTGCATCCCATATCTAATGCCATACAAACAAATCACCCTATGGAGTATGATTTAGTCCTAAAACTATATCTTTGAACAGTAGTCTCTGAGGAAATTTCATTTGGACCCTTCTTTGGGTGAAAGATGGTGTGGGACTATGCAATTGGATGCTATTTTATTACATGTTTATACACATAAATAAATATAGATGAATATGTGATGCGAATATGAAATTGGAAAAGCCAGTCTAATACAATACTGACAATGTGGTATTGTCCAGATCATTTTAATACATATGATCATGGAACAATCTGTCTATCAATACATCAATCTATCTATCTATCAACAAGCTGAATATAGTTTGTATACATTTAAGTTTACCTCAAAACATCCATGTTTTAAATGAATAAATCATAGGTATTTAAAACACCGATAATTTGAATACTCCAAAACCAGTTATCATTACTTTAAATAAAAAGTGTGTTTATTTTTCCTCACCTAAGAAGGCATTAATACATGTACATATGAAGTGAGGATATAGCACAAGAAGTTACTGACCAGGAAATAATTTCTGTGGTCCTGCTAGGCTAATTGTTTTGCACACTTGTAGATATTGTTCCCTTCCTCTTATACCCAGAATAAATCCCTTCATACTGTGTGTGCATTTGATGAAGTATGCTTCTGAAGTAGCTGCAACCAGGATGTGAAACACTCTTAAAGTGGTTACTTCTTCAAGTAATGTATTAAGTATTTTGCATAAAGCATTCAAAGTAACTCAAAACAAGTCTTAATAGACCCCTTTTACAAATCGTTTAATACATCATGCTTTAGAGGAATAAAAACACTTACCCAACTTCACACAGCTCATGAGTATCCATGCTAGCATTCAAACCCAAATCTTCACCTTCAAAATGACTTTACAATATTTCCACGTTACTTATTCTGTTTATTTGCTATATCATGACTACACATTGATATCCTTGTCATTTATTCTGTATCGATGCTGAACTATTTCTTTATCAGTCATTTAAAACTTACCTCTGGTAGAAATGAATATTTCCATTTCAAGCACATTCACATTCAGAAGTTAAAGGGAGACGTGAGAGCATCATGGGTGAATTGACTCACAGCAAGATTTTATTTTGCTGATGTTCTGTATGCAGATGCAACATAGCATGACACTGCTTCAGGAAGACGGTAGACATTTCTAGTAGCTACTCCTTCTCATCAGAAGCAATTTGAGGTCAAACTTAGTACCAGAAATCCTAGGGAGGCCAAGTAGCTTTATCTCCAGTGTCACAGTCTGGTACATTTTGCTTTTTCTGTCAATTTTAAATGGCAGTAAGCCCTGACCTAATTGAAGAAAATGGTGCTGATTTTATCCAATAGAAAACTCTCTTGACTTTCTCCAAGTAAATGTGAACCAAATGAAAAAAAAGCAATACAATGGTTTTCATTTATTTGATGAATCTTTTTTTTTTCATTCACAAAATAATGTAGGGTGAGGATCAGAAATAAGTAGAAATAATAAACTATCCTACACTTTAGATGGAACCTAGAATAAGGTTGCATGGCTCAGATGTATACACTGAAATTATTTCTTAATATTCACACACTGAAACATATCTAATAAATTGCAATCATGAGTGCAAAGGTTGCAATTAAACAGCTACTATATTTATGTATGGATAAGTGAGTAATTATACAGAACATTTCATTATACTCTTTAAATAGTCCCTATTTACTAATTTTCCTAGTATATAATTCTGACAATATAACTTAATGGACCATGTCAATATATCATGAGAGATATCTGTACTTTTATAATTGATACTGAAATAATAGCTCAGTTGGAAAAAATTGTGGTTTTATAAAGTGAATATCTTTGTACCTTAATCTAGGCACCTTTGCCATGAGAGTTATTTATTTATTTATTTATTTATTTATTTATTTATTTATTTATTTATTTATTGCAGACTAGAAGCCTAGTTGGACATATTCACCTACTAAGAGACATGATAAACATAGTGTAAAAAATAAAAATAACAAATTTATTCACATTTCAGTTGTTACTGTCTGGCATTCTCATGATAGAGAATAATATCCCCAGCCAAAATCACAGCTCATAAATATTATGTAAGTTTTCCCATGTTTGTTTCAAGGGAAACCTAATTAGAACCTGATTTGGTCACAACTCCTAAGTGATCAGGCATGGGTGTATATCCACCTGAAGTCCCTGAAACTTACAGTCATGTGGCAAGGGCTACATTTTTGACTTTTTCTAAACCTCATTTGCTGCAGATTTCAAATGAGGAACTGGAACTTCAGATTTGAGTCATAGCATGACATTGGAAAATAAATCATTTAGCTCTCTTATTTGACACCTGAAAGGTACCTAATGAATGCACCTTTCTTTTCTCTTTTTCTCTTACAATGAATTTATTCTTGCACCAGAATTTAATGCAGTATTTAATGAATATTTACATAACTTAAAGTACTGGGAGTTTTTTTCCATAGATACATAAATGAAGCAGAAATTTGTCAATTATCATATAAGATACTAGAACAAGTTAGCTTCCACATCATCTTAATGTAAGGACTACATTCTTATTTATATGGTATTCTGGAAAAATTATTTTACTACATCTTTCTTAGTTATAGAGTATTTTACATAAACTCCAAATCCTGAAAGTTTGAAGTATGTATGAGGCCAGACAGAGCCAAGGAGAAGAGCTTCTGCTCACAAATGCAGACTTTCTCGAGAACATATACATAATACTGATTTCTCTGTAAGATTAAACAAATAGCCATCGCAAATACACAGACACAGACACACACACACACACACACACACACACACACACACACACACACACACCAGAAGTCAGAGTCAGGCACAATGTAATAGCTATGTAAGTAGGACATATTCCCAAGTCCTTCTGTTGGCAGTTTTCAGATTATCAGCAACTCTCATGTCACCCAGATTTACCTATTTTCTTTCAGACTTTCTTTTCACAGGTGTCAAATCCATCAACTCAGGAAGGTAAATGCAGATTTATTTAGAACTGGGAGAAATGATAATTTTCAGGTGACTATAAGCAATTATTAACTTAAAAATAAGTAAAATAAATATAAATAATTTCTCCACCCTTGAAGGAGTATGTTTAGCTTTACATAATCAATAAATTGAAAACCATTATGTAAATCAGAAGGAAATTATGAAAATAAACAATGTTTTAAAATTTTGTCACTATGCTACATTAGATAATTTAAGATGTAATGCTCTACATAGCCTAAACAACTCAGTTGAAAATCTAAAATATTTAGGATGTGTATAAATTTCTTTTGCTATGCTCTATATACATAGAAAAATATATTAAAATATAAGAAATGCATATTTACATGTTACTTGTTTAAAGGCAAATAGATATTCACTTAATAACATATATTTTTATTTCATATCAACTTAGAGAGTTGACTCATCAGAAATAACAGTAGTAAAATAACTCACTTGTTGATTCTGAGACACTGCATTTAGTTTATGCAAAATCTTCTTATTAATAGTGTGTATAGCTTAAATATTTGAGGAATTTAACATTGTCTCATTATTCCATTGAGAACTGAAGTTATGCATTTGTTTGAGATCATAAAACTCAAAATGACTAAAGCAGTAATTTTTAAAAATCATTCATCATATCCTGAATGGCCACAGGATTGGTGGAGAAGAACTGAAAGGGACAGATTTACTAAGACAAAGATCAAGAATTAAGACACATGCCCATCTAAAAAAATAAAATAAAACTCAATTTTTCAGGTTGGCAATAAATGTGTTTTGTGGAAT
This sequence comes from Zapus hudsonius, assembly GCA_004024765.1. Classification (NCBI taxonomy): domain Eukaryota; kingdom Metazoa; phylum Chordata; class Mammalia; order Rodentia; family Dipodidae; genus Zapus; species Zapus hudsonius. Next base: position 39,690 of record PVHP010011698.1, read on the forward strand.
TCAAGGAAAACAAGCTTGTAGATATGTACACAACTTTATTGTGATTGTATACAAATGCTTGTGCATGCAAATAATACCTGGGATAAATGTAGAAACTACAGATTAGACTTCATTGATTATAATTTGCAAATGAAAAATGAAAATTCCTTAACCTAACTCATGTCCTATTTACTATTTTTTTCATATACTGGCTTTCAACATGAGTTTACTTTAAAGTTCAAACTCTCTCTTTTTCTCTATATCTACATATGCATATATATCATATACATAGACAAATATGTTTAATAGAGATAACAGTAATTAATCTCAAAAATAGGTGCAAACAGTTTTACAGTTATTTTTGAAATATTAATAGTCTCACATAAAATTCATAAAAAGTTCACTGTTTCCCATGAAAACTCAGCCCAGAACATGTTCTTCTTCTTTTTTTTAAAGAATACATCAGAAACCATGTAGCCCAAGGCCAACTTAATAAAATAGACACTGGATGACAACTGAAGGTATTTTACGTGTCATATAGTCTAACTGCTCAGAAACATGACAGGGAATAATTGCCTTTGAAAGACATAAACTGAGATGCGGGAAAACATTGAAACGGACTTACTGCTCACAGTTCTCACACTCAATATTAGAATTCAGCGCAGAGCAGGCCATTCTGAACCTTTCTTTAAGGGAAAGACAGAATGAATTTCAGTATAACACTTCCTTTGCCAATGGATAATATTAGCTCTTACTTAATAGCAATAATATGCCATCTATTGCATGTCATGGTTACTATCAAATAAAAAACTTAACAAAATAAACAAAATAATGCTCTGTTGTATTAATTCACATTTCCTGGGTTATTTTTTAAGTTTGTGATATTGAAATTAAAATTGTTTTGGATACTTTGATCTGTTCATTTGAGGGTTTGCAGATGAACATATATATATATATATATATATATATATATATATATATATATATATATATATATATATATATATGTGTGTGTGTGTGTGTGTGTGTGTGTGTGTGTGTGTGTGTGTGTGTGTGTGTGTATCCAGATTGACCATTTGGTTTTCCTCAATATATATTTATACCCTGAAGCTTTTACAGGGAAAATGGGTACATCACTTCAGAGAAACTGGACACAGCATGTAGTAAGACAAGACCTAAAATACTTAAGGCTGAAAATACAGCAAAGTTCCACCATCACCCCACAACAGATGACAAATCCACTCTCCATCAGGTCCTGGTAAGCATTTAACTGACAATACAATGTGGCTTAAGTGAAAAATACAGAATGCTATTCTGTGAAATTTAAAAAATGGAATAAAATGTGATTAAAATAATGATTCAATCAATGGCTAGGGCAAATAACCCTTCTTGTTAGGCTTATGATTTTACTGATTTGCAATAGTTATATCAGAAAAGGAAGCAATTAAGAAAACTCTTGAAGGGACCCAGAGATAAAGCCATTTAGTTTGAACTCAGTAAATCGTGTAATCGAAAAGCCACTTTTTCTAGGTAAAAGCAACAATCTAGAAACAATTCTTGTGAGGGTGCATTTTATACCATGTTTTTGTTTTATTTTATAGCACACATGTGCATCCTAGGATGAACCTTCTCAATGAAGTGAACCTTCTCAATGCTTTGAAATTAAATTTAATACACATATCAACTATTATTACGATGGGTATGAAACAAAGCTTATTGTTTTGGTTTGCATTTCATTATGCAGAGTCATAGGAATAAAGTGTGCCTCTATTTCTTCTAATCCACTGAAGAATATAAACAATGAGAATATAGAAATAGTGTCCTAAAAGCAGCCTCCATAGACACACGCTCTGTTCTTCTTTTTCATTAGCTCTGTGAACCGTGTTTAAATCCTGTATTTACTCTTCCTGTGACCTTGAGAGACTCCATACCTCTAGGAAAACTAGCTCTTTTACAGATTGAACTGTCTTAAGTTAGTCTGACAGCCATATGTTTAAACCATGATTTCGATGCCTGAAGAAATTTCTGTCAGGCTCCTAAACAAGTTATGGAATTCAGTGGAATTGCCCTGTGGCAGGAACATGGTTGGGGAAGGTCAGTCAAGGTTCAGAAAGAATTGTCAAATCCTTAAGAGGACTCAAGTGCAAGGCCAGCTTCCATGGAGAAGAGCATCTTCTTATCATGCATAGGATCCTGGAAAACTCACAATTATGAAAACAAAATTATAAAATGTAGCTATTTTTTCCCAGATTTCCTTATATCAAAGTGTAATTGGATTCTGAGTAATATATAAGAACAATGACAAAATAGAAACAGAAGATACGACAACATTTACTTTGATAAGCATTTATAAGTCACTAGAAAAACATAGAGGAAGGGGAAAAGTTTTCACATCAGATATTTTAAAACTTATAGATAAAGCTCCTCCATAAATAATGCATGAGTGTAGCTACGAAATTTGTTTATAAGATCTGAAATTGTTCCTAGTTTTCTCTGCATTCTTTACCTTTGAAATACTATCGTTGTTCTGCACTTTATGTGAAATATCAATTCAGACATAAAAAGAAATAGAGTTCTCAGAGTACTTGGTATTAAACATTATGAAAAATATAAAATAAAAATTCTTAGAAAATATAAGTAGGCATTTGTTTCCCTTGTTTTTGTTTTAAAAGGCCTCATTAAGCCTTTTTAAGTAATTCATTGTTCAATCTACTTTTCAAACTAAACCCAAATTTGAGATGTCCTCATTTGTAACCCAACTATTTGAAAATGTATTGTTCAGTTATAGTAACACTTTCATATGGTCCTTTTGCAGAACTCCTATCTACTTTGGCATTTACTGCTTTGGAGTTTCCAGAATGTATTTCACATAAACTCTCTTTAAAAGTATTGCATCAGGTCTGGAGACATAGATCAATGACTAAAACAAGTGCTTGCTTAAAAGCTTGCCAACCTCACTGCCCACCTAAAGCCAGATGCAAAGTGACATACTTTCATTTGCAATCACAACACTATGGGAGGCAGAGTCAAGAGAATTCTAAAGCTTACAGCAGCAGTAACAAGAGAGACTCTGTCTTTAAAAGGGGGAAGAAGAGGAGAAACACCTCCAGAGAGTCTTCTGACCTCCATATATCTGCTGTGGGTAATACATATATATATATATATATATATATATATATATATATGCATACATGCATACATACATACATACATACACACATCTTATAAATACAAACATGAATACATACATACACATAAGATATATAATTTTTTGAAGTGTTGAATAATCTTCTTAGTTGTTTCATTACAATGTAAGTTGATTCAAAAGTTCTCTGAAGGCATTAATATGAATAAAATCAAGAATGTTTTAGTCGGGTAATGGGTCATAAAATTTGTTCTAGCAGCTATAAAATGGACATGAAACAATAGACAATAGAACTGCAGTTCAGGCCATAGAAAGACACATCTATAAACAAATGAAAAATTCAGAAACATGCGCATGAATATTTGATATTTTATATGAATAGATAGTTTTCCATACCAGTACAATTATTCAATAATACATGGAGTGAGGTATAGACTGTCTATTGAAATAATTCAAATAAGCCAAAAATATTAAATGAAATTCATACCTGAAAATACAAATGGATTCACGGTAGAGAACGATATCTAAAAGTATTCTATTTGACAATTAAGATGAAGATCTATAAAGGGTGAAACGGTGAGTCAACAAGAAGTTTCTGTTCAAGGTCAGTAAACAAGGGAGCAAACATTGGCTATGACATTATTCGAGAACGCAATGGAGACAATGTGGACTCTAGTGTTCAAATAAGAATAGTGTTCATTCTCGGTGGCAACTTGGTTATTTTCCATCAAATGGCAAATACACTCAAAATTAATTATGATTTCTAGGAATCTAGGCTAGAAACACTTAACAGAAGAGTGAAAGGGTATATCTAGAAAGAAGTTTAGAATGCTTCTTAAAAATGGGAAAACGGTTGAATAAATTTTAAAATGTTCACATCATGAAATTGTATGTAGTACTTTAAAATTGAATAAATCTCTACCCATCAGAAGGGTATGTACATGGTAATACTATTTGAGATTGCAAGTTCCTCTTATGAATTACATACCAAGTAAGCTGGACATGGGGCTATGTGTCTGGCATCCCATCTCCCAGAGGAAATGGAAGGAGGGTGTAAGGTAAGATCTGAGACTAGCCCAGACTTCACACACACACACACACACACACACACACACACACACACACACACACACACAGAGAGAGAGAGAGAGAGAGAGAGAGAGAGAGAGAGAGAGAGAGAGAGAGACAGACAGACAGACAGACAGACAGACAGACAGACAGACACAGACACAGACACAGACACAGACACAGACACAGACACAGACACAGACACAGAGAGAGAAAGAGACCTAAAATTGTCATTAGGAATTTTTCCTTATTCTCAGTAGTTAGCATATACATTTTAAAAACTAAAGCAATAACCAAAACAAAAAGAATGGAATATAATTTAGATTCCTGGAGATTGAATAAATGACTCAATACTACCTAGAGTTCACTTGAGATCTCAAAGCCTGTACTTTTTTACAAAGACAAGTCTGTTATAATCATCACCCTGGATGAATTGGCTTCTCCAAATTGCTGAGCTGTCAAACACTTCTGGAAGTTGAAGAGGAAGTGTTGGCATAGCGCTGGAAGCTCACACTCACCTTCTTTGTCTTCCTAATTGCATCTACAGCCAGGAGTAACACATCCCTTCAGAAATAACATAGTTCAAATTCTTAGTCACTCCGCCACATGGAATGCATTTATAGGTTCATTGTGATTTCAACAACAGATGACTGAAAATAGAAGTTGTCAATCAATGGAATATTTATTTGAGTAAGAAATGTTCTCTGGTGTATGATATAAATACCAGTTCTTTTCCTTCCTTCCTTCCTTCCTTCCTTCCTTCCTTCCTTCCTT
>PVHP010011699.1:0-28679 GCA_004024765.1 Zapus hudsonius
CAGTAACAACACACTTGGGTCATGAGAACCCGGCTGAAGACTGGGCTATCCATGGTCCCCTACCAAAAACTGATACAGACGGCCCACGGAGGAGGATATCCAGCTGACTGGGGATGGGGAAGGGGGGCAACGGGGAATTGGGGATAACAACTCATGGCTGGCCCACTAAACAATGTAACTCATTATGGACAATAAAGGAAAAAAAATAAATAAAGGGTCTTGCTGCTTCACTAAAAATAGTGAATTTGAAAAGTCAACAGTCTAGAGAGATTTAAAAAAAAAACAGTTCACAAACCCCCACACTGAAAAAAAGCTCATTCTACATCTAACACTGTAAACCAACCAGGCAGAGAAAGGGGGTATAATTTTTAAGTCTGTATGTAGCAAAAATGATCTTAAACTATGAGTGAAATCACATATTCATTCAACAACTGCCACTCAAAACACAACCCTGACTTGTGCCAAAGGTTGCGGAGTCCTAGGTCTTTATGAACCTTCCTCTCCACCACCTGTCTTATCACTCTCTTACTCAGTATGTTCCTGGTCTCATTCTATCCCTAGACGTGTTCCGTGAAGGCTTCGCCTTTTGCTTGTTTTGCATAGACAGATAGTCCTTGGCATTTCTAGTTTCGGTGAGGAGCTCATCTTCAGAGGCCGCATGACCCAAACAGTAGCCACTCCATCCCATAGCCAGTGCCTCCTGAACTTTCTGTGAGAGAGCACTGTTCTCATCTTCCTACTCTTCCAAGATGACGGCATACAACTTCTGGGAAAAATCAGAAAAACTGGTTTTCTTTTAAAGATGTGATTTTCAAAATATATAAAATACTAACAAAATTTAATAATTTTCATGAACAATGAAAAAAATCTCTTCCACGTCAGAATAACAGCCTCTGGCTTTTTATCTCATTGCTAACCAGCACAGCTTTCATCAGGTTGTGCCCCTGCTCCAGCTGATCACAGGGCATCCTCTTCTCAGCACCCTGCACGCTCTGGAATCTCTCTTCATTTTGTGTTGCTCTGCACCAGACTCTGTCTTGGACAACAAAGCTGCAGCCGCAGTAATGAGTGAAAGAGAGAAGGCATGGGTCTAATTCAGCGTGGCACCTCTCAAGCTCATAGCAACTTCATTTGTTCTCAAAATATTGCATTCATGGCACTGTATGTTCTTCATATTATCTAATGATCAAGTACTTCAATCAAAATAATCCTAATTTTTGTTCACATTTAGATGCTAACTTGGAAGATCCAAAAATGTGGGAAAATGAGCCATCTTCAGCAGGTGTCTGGAGCCAATAACCACTGTCCTCATTTTCCACAACTAACCCAGGTTGTGCACTGTCGACCCTCCTGGCATTATCCCACCCTCTATACAAGTTCATTCACCCACATCTTAAATTGGCAGCTAAATAAATAATCAGAATTTCTCTTGAGAAATAATTAATGCTTTAAACTTTGTCACTCTAGGGGCAAGAATTTTAATTCTATGAAATACCTACCTCTAACTTCCTTAGGCCTCACCAGTTGTAGTAAAAATGAGGCCCCAGCCATGGTACAGGAGAATATCCAGAGACATGGCCCCCTCAGTAACAACATACAAAGGGGGGTGGAACCGGGTTGACTCCTAGGCTATCCATAACCCCCTACCCCATGGACTGATCCAGACTGCCCACAAAAGAGGATACCCAGCTGATTGGGAACAGGGAAGAGGGAAAACGGGGAACTGGGGACATCAGCACATTATTCTCTTATTAAGTGTATCTAATTGTGGATAATAAAATTAAAAAAAAATTTTTTTAAAATGAGGCCCATAAAATACACACTGGGCCCCATGAACACCAGATCTGGGTCCATAAGACAAACCTTCATTCCATTCCCACGCAGCCAACTGGCTCTCTCACCCAATCTTCACATAAGTATTCCTACTTTACAGATGAGAGAACTGAGAAGCAGAGATGTTTAGTAACTTTTTTATTAAAGAACAAATTAACATTCTATTAAATACAGTGTTATTTTCATCAGTGGGTCTCAAAACTTGGCTAGTCTTCAAGTCATCAAAGCTACAGTAACAGGGGCCACCAGGTGGTTCTAATGAAGCCAAATTGATATTAAGAATCAATGAACTTTGCCCATAAAAACTAAGTGTATATATGGACAGAAATATGAAGGAAATGTTGGAAAATAAAAGCCAGTAGTTTTCAAAATTTATAAGAATTTTTATAAGTATTACAATGTTTTAATGTGCAATGTTATTAGGATACTGTTTGTGTGGCAAGGCAAGAACTACGAGGCAGTTTATGTTATTGCTACTAAGGATCATGCCCATCCCTTAGAAATAGCAAAACTGCCAATTAATGGAACCTGGCATAAGTCTACCTATTCAATTTAGGCAAAATAAGGCCACAGGCATTGTTTAGAGATCTCCATTAAAACACCTGAATATGTGAAACAACTTGGTTGGGGGTGGAATCTGTAGCAAGCCTCTGCAGTTACTTCCACAGAAACAATGTGCCAGTCAGCCTCCCCATAATAAACGAAACATGAAGAAGAACTTCAGTTCTGTGTTTGGTGTCCCTCCCTTCCAGCATTTCCTCTCACACTGAGTACCATTGTTTGAATTTGTTCTTAGTAATTTGAAGAAAAAAATTCATTCTGTCAAGCAAAGCTAAAAATTCCACAACCACCTACCCAGTTTCATTTACCAACATCCAACTGATTAAAGACCTGAAATTACTGAGTGGGTCTGGGCTAAAACTCCAGTTGTTGCATTTTTATTAAACTAAATAGGCACTTCTTTGGCTATTGCCACCTTTCACAAATATAAACACACACACAGATATGTAATTGTATTTTATAAAAAAATACATGTTTTATATATAATCGTAGATGTGACAAATTTGATGCTGTTAACTAAGAGTGAAGTCTGCCTTAAATATTACTGATACTCCATGTTTAAATTATTGCCAGTTCCCTGAACATCTTAAATGATGTCTACTATCTAAGCATCCATACTTTAGACTTTACACTGTATCATTTCTGATTTGTAGACTTTACAATGGCATCATTTGAAGCCAGAGATCGTCTTCATCATTCATCCAAGTTCATAAAAGAAGTGTATGAACAAGCTGGTTTCAGCAGGTCCTTTGGGCAATAGGGGAGGAGAATCCAGCTATCCAACTGGTAAAGCATTCCTGTCTCAAGCTAAGGAAGGGCTTGCTCTCAAATTGTTTCACTTCCATCTTATTGGTCGAGGAGGAAATCTCAGTGACTAGCAAGACCTGTGACATGCTTGGGAACAAGTCTTATTCTTTTATCACCTGTCAAGTATTCATAGCTCTGTGGATGTGACTTACCTGTAGCCCATTAGTCCGTCACAAGCCTGATTCTCATCCAAGTAGACCTAAGCTACTCCTTGGAGAGCTCCCCACAATGCTTCACAAGCGGAAAAGCCAAGAAGCAGCACCAAAAAGAGCAAGAAAAGCCTTAAAGTGCTCCACGAAGAAAATGCTTTGTTTAAGGTTTAGAGAGACTTTATTAGAGTAACACAAGGAAAGAAGAGAAAGTACAGAGAGCTTCCATCATGAAGGAGGCCAGAGGGGGTAAAGCCCCAGCTTTTCGTTTACTAAGGTAGACCATGTAATCTCATGGACAATACAATAATGCATCGATATTAAATAGGAACAAGCAATGGTTTCAAGCTGAAGTGGTTTTATTCATAGGGATTGTTACAGCAAGGCACAGTGGCACGTGCAGATAACCTGGCTCTGAGGAAGCTGGCAGACTGAATGGAAGCCAGCTAGGCTACATAGCTAGACCCTGGCTCAAGCAAATAAACAAACAAAAAAAGATTTGTGACTAAAAGGCTTTTCAATACAATCACTAAGCAGTAGAAAATTGTGGATTCAAAACAGTACTCACATTTCAGAATCACTCTTCCAGTCTAAGGTCCCAGAAAACAAAACAAGACCCACAAGAAATGCCTGTGAAAGCAGGCTCCATGCAGGGCTTTCAATTAACACAGAAATGACTGGCCACCAAATCCAGGTCTTTTGGAACTTCAGGTCGCTTCCACTCACATTAGAGTGGATCTCTCCTTGGTGCTACAACATCCTTGGAGGAAAAAAAAAAAATAGTCCATGTCCACCTGAGGGAGGCTTTATAATGAGAGACAATAAGAGTATACAAGGCTCCTCCACCAGACTGGGAATATGATTACCTAAGCACTCAGAATGCTCTCTTCTGACACAAAGTCCAGCTTAGTTAAAACTGTCAGTGGTCTCAGTCTTCCTATCTAACACATCACCCCACACCAAATGTAATTGAGAGTCACCAATAAAAACAAATCAAGAACCTTCTTTTAGTTTCTTAGCTGCCTCATCTGAAAGATCTGGAACATATGACCTCTATCTTAAAATAAATAAAATATCCATTTTGATGTGGATAGTTTTATTCCCAAGGTAGGAAAGAGTAACGAGATTTTAATTCTTGTTCTCTGCCATGACACACTTTTCAGATAATCTCAATGCTGAAGAATTCAACAGTTGTTGTTCTACTATAATGGCTGGGCTTCCTTACTCTCCTGGTTCCCAGGAGTTTAGCAACCAGTCATAAGGCTAAACCAATAACCAATTAATTACAACCCACAGCATAGGACTGAAGTGGATGAAGGCACATCTGATAAAGGAACAAGGATAGGAAATTGAGCTGAGTTATGAAGAATAGCACAGTGAAAGAGCTACAACGGAGACCTTATGAGGGAGGATGCCATCCAGAAGCAACTATGTGGGACACTGCGGAAAAGTGAGGTAGGTAGGACAGTCAATAGCCTATTATGACCAAAGCTTTGATAGGTATATAGAAAAAAGAGAACTGGAATGACAGTATGGTAGGACTGGATTGCCAGTCTATAGAATACAAATCCCAATGTCTGAAAACTCTAAGAAAACAATCTCATAGTTACATGAACTAATGGAGAAGGTGAAATCCAGTAATCAGTGAGCCTGAGTCCCAAGTGAGAGTTAATGAAAAAACAGACAGGAAAGGGACAGGACAGATGAGGAAAATAGAAAATACAGACTCCAAGTGATTGACTGGTCTGGTAGAGAAAGGAGCTGCAATATGTTCAAAGCCAGTCATGTTTGGATCCGAAGTAACAGGGACATAAGTGAAGCAAATAACAGAGCTGGGGTCTGGGGAAAAGGGAGGGAAAGGAGGGGAGCTTGGGAGGGGGAAGAGTGGGAGGGTGGTTAGGAGACTGTTTCATTGATCATTTTGAGTCTTAAGAGGAGCACTACAGGTAAAAATACCAGATAGACAACTAGAAATGCAGGAGACATATTTGTAGCATTCACTTTCCAATCAAGATGATTCCCAAATCCACATGATGATCAGAATCCACTGAGGAACCTATTCAAAGCAAAGATTCCCCCAGACACCACCCTAAGAAATCCTGAGGAGATCTGGGATGGTGGCTCTCTGCTCACGCTACAGTCCATAATCTCCTGTCTGGACCTACTACCAGAGCATATTCCCTTTGATGGCATTTTCAGAATGTGAAACTACACCTCTTGGGTTTTCACAAGTCCTAGTAATTCTCCAGTCTCTGCTCCCCACAAGACTGGAATTACAGAAAGGTTGTGGCTTGTCCAGCAGCTGTTTGTGGATCCTGGGGATTCAAACTCAGGTGGTCTCAGGCCCCTTCAAGCCCTCATGCTTGTATCAAGCAATCTTACCCACTGAGCCATCTCCCCAGCCCAAGAAATCTATTTTTGAATGTTCCTAAAAGACTGCAGTCTAGTATCTGAGGAGCCTTAACTTCATCTGCTGACTGCCCTTTTCTCTTTTATTTAAAAAGAAAAAAGAAAGAAAAAGTGGCAATGTTACTCTCCAGCTCACTGATGGGAAAAATTAAAAAAGGAACCTCATACAACTCACTATGTATGACACAAACTTTGGGCTCCCAATTTTCCTAAGTACTGCTACCCTGAGGATGGTTTCATGATCCTCGCTTCTAGAGATGAAACACGGAGGCTTGGCATGTGGTTTCTGCTTCAAGTCTCTCTCTTGTCATGAGGGAAGGTGAAAATCTACCCAGTGCTTCCTGAGGGCACTGTCCTCTTGGCCAAGGCTCCAAGAGCTGCCAAAATATGGGAGAGAGCATAAAGGCAAGTGGAAAACAGGTAACGTTTAAGATGGCTACAGGTTACGTTTTCGCTGACCCCACCTGGGCAGGTTAACCTTCCCTCCACTGACCTGATACATGAGTAAGGAAACAAGGGCCACTGGTTCACCCTCTGCAGCATCCCCCACAGCCTGTGAATGCGCACAGCCAAGTGATGTGCCAGGCTCTCCAAGCCTTCATTCCCAGCACCCTAAAGAGGATCGAGGGACTTAGGAAGCCATTTTGGTTGTCACATCACTAGGATGGATGTTAGTGGTACTGAGTGGGTGAGGAACTGGAATGAACTGGTTTCATGACATCCAGTTGATATAGCCAAGACTTGCTAAAAGTCTTGCTGGAAACTCATGTGGGTAAAAATATACATTTGTCATTGGCTGAACACAGATTCTAACATGGATTTTTAAAATAGAAGTTTTTCAAAGCATATAAATAAAAGTGCTAATCATTTGATCAATATTTAGCCAAATGTAATGGCTCGAAAACACAATACCATGACCAGCACAGCACGAGTGCTGAGGCCCCACACGCCCACGAGCACAGGCTCCAGAGGCACCCTCTGCACCACATGTGACTGCAGGGCAGGTTCGGTGTGGCACTGAATGCAAGGCCAGGGCTCTGAACCAAGGACTCTTTGTTTCCCTTTGTGTAGTAATAAAAATTTTTATATGGACTTTTGAAAAAAGCTCGTGTAGTTATGAAATACTATCCACAGGTTTCATTCCAATACTGGAAAGGTGGCAAATTCCCACCGAATGGCCACATGGACCAACCCAGAATGGTGGAAGCTTATAGAAAGTTCTATGGAAAAGAAGACATTATAAATAACACCTGTCTTTCTCAATTCAATATAATGCAAGTCAAGTGAGGCAGGTCTCATGCCCAAGGAAATCCTGGCTAAATCAGCTTTGTCAGCTCTTCAGGCTTTGGGGGTTGGGACTAGCAATCAAGGTGCCTTTATATTCTACACTTAAGTTATTTTTGAGTTAAAATAGTAATATTTAAGTTCATAGTAATTTCTGAAGCAACATTTCAACTAAAGCTAATTAAAAATAACTTTAGAGGACCAAGAAATGACATCAAAAATATTCACAATACAAAATTGTATGAAGAATTTGTAAAGAAATAAGATTTTTTAAGTTGGGGGAAAGCTTCATGATTCTTAAAAGATCAGGCTAATTCTTCATGAAATTCATTATGCTTTTTATCTTTTTATAGTGCTGGAAACTGAACCCAGCACCTCACACATGCCAGGCAAATGTTCCCACTGAGCTACCCCCCCAAATCTGAACATACAACACACACACAGACACACACACACACACACACACACACACACACACACACACACACACAGTTGAAACCCAATAAATAAGCATGACAGCTAAATATATTGTAACACTAAATTTTATCTTTCAGTTTTTTCTACCAAGTTTTATTCCTTCTTTATCAATCAACATGTTCCACATTCTAATCTAATCCCTTCATCATCATGACAAAAAGATACCATTTGCACACCAACCCAAGGTAACTAGGATTGAAAAGTGCTACCAAACACATACTTGTTTGTTATATTTTCCTAATCTTGGAGGGAGGGAAGTTCAAACAGCTTTCTGTACAATTTATAGGCAGGAACATTTCTTTAAAAATCACATCTACGTCCCTGACAAGATGAAGGCCTGAACAAAGATCCATTGTATAGGATTCGTGATTACCACTTGGCTAATCATGCACACAGGGTGAAACTAGCACTGTCAACAGAACATATATCAGGATCAAGACATTCAGACAGAGTAACACTGCATCTGCCGAGCACAGTAGCAATGTTTAATGAACACTCTGCTATTAACCACAGAATCACCTTAAACAGTCTGGAATTTCAGCCTTCACTAAAAAACAAAATGAAAACATTATTTTCCATAATATCAGTAAAGACCCTGGTTTCTTTTGTGAGGGAATTATACTTACATGGAGTTAATAAGAAGAACTAGACTCTTAGTAATTTATTTTTATTATTTTTTATTTCAGGGCCTTTTTTTTTGAAGTAAGGTCCTCGCTCTAGCAGGCTAACCTGAAATTCACTATGTAGTCTCAAGGGGGCCTCGAACTCACAATGATCCTCCTATCTCTGCCTCATGAGTGCTATGATTAAAAAGGCATGTGCCACCACATATGGCTTTCATAGGAATTTTGAGATATGTTCTTAAAGACTTTTTTTTTTGCAAAATCTTTAAATGGAATTTATATGAAGGACTGTTTTAAATTTAATTTTCTATACTGGGTGTGGTGGTACACGCCTTTAGTCCCAGCACTTGGGATGCAGATGTAGGAGGAACACCACGAGTTCAAGGCCACCCTGAGACTACACAGTGAATTCTAGGTCAGCCTGGGCTAGGGCGAGACCCTACCCACCCCACAAAAAGATACATACACTTTTCCTTTTTTTCTTTTCTGTAACAGCAATGATAAAAACTAGTGGCTATGTGAAAATGAAGATCTAAATAATCAGGAAAGTGGACATTCCGTTTTTAAGGAGGAATTTTACTTTCCATTACACCTTAAGCTTATCTGGAAAACAAACTCCATCTAGGTACTCTGATTAAGAACTAGAAGTGGGCTGGCACTTGGGAGGCAGAGGTAGGAGGATCAATGAGAATTTGAGGCCAGCCTGAGACTACATAGTAAATTCCAGGTCAGCCTGGACTAAAAGAAAAAAGGAAAAAAGAAGAACTAGAAGTGTCAAAACCAAGCTGGCCATGTCCAGGTCTCCTAAGGTCAGCAGTGGGGATAACTTAGCTGGACTTCAAGGCCTTATGTGCTTTGCTTTTTAGTCTTTTCTCCTGGTGTAAAGGGGAAGCTCTAGAGAAACTCTCTTCCCATGGAATAAGTTTTCTTAAAGTTTTCTAATTCTTTTGAGAAAACAGTCCATAAACCATAAAATTTACATGCAAATTTCCTAGCTACAATGTGTTTTCCTCCTTATTTCCTAAAGAATAGAGGTATGATAAAATAATATAAGCCAGAGCCACATTTCAAAAGTAAAATTAGAAGCCGGGTGTGGTGGCACATGCCTTCCTTTCCAACCCTCCAGAGGCTGAGGTGGGAGGATCACATTAAGGTTGAGGCCAGCCTGGATCTAGAGTTCCAGATCAGTGTGGGCTAGAGTGAGATCCTACACCAAAAACAACTACAACACCAAATAATAATAATAATAATAATAACAATGTAAAATTAGGGCTGGGAATGTAGCCCAGCAGTAGATCACTTACTTACCTGACATGCATGGGATGCATGGGGCCCTAGGTACAAGCACCAATACTGAAAAAAGTAATCAATTAATATTATATGCAACTGTAAAAAGAATATGCCAAAATAAATCATAAAATCTATCATGACATTCTAAAATGATGAGTAGTTCAGCCAAAAAGAAAAATGAGCAATGTACAGCTTTATATTACTCGAAGGTGTTTGTGTCCAAAGAAATTTGCAAAATGTCAATCAATGATGATTCAAAGCAGCCAACCTTCTGCCTCAGCATTCTAAGATTATGTGGAAAAGTAAATAACTTCCTACAATGATTCATACTAAATACTCTCTGAAGCATGAAGCCATGGCAAAACTTAGGTCACCACCAAGGACTCAACGCTGCAATGCTGTATACTGGAGCCACCTGGTGGCTTATTTTCCTACAGCACTGTAAACACCCCATGCTGTGCACTTGGCAAGTCCTACTTTCAAAGGAAGATTACGATTACTATTTACCAAGACACAGTTAACAGTGAGGGTCAGATGGCCCACCTCCACGTAGAAGTACTGAGAGTTCACTGCTGCTAAGGAAGACAGACACTCCCAAAACCTACCTCAGCTCTTCTACAAGTTGTGTCATGCTTTCTCAACAGTGTTTGACATTAGACATGAACCCAAAACAAATTCCAAGAAGCTTCAGAACACACCATGGGACTGCCTGTGGATTACTCACTTCTCACCTAGTTGTGAGTGGTGCAGGACAGGGTGAATTTAACTTCTAAAGGATACTGTTGTCCTTTAGTGAGAGGAGGAGGAGGAGGGGCTCACAGATACCAGTTTAAAAACAAAAACAGTTCAACTCTGTCACTAAGAGGAAAGTTGCAGTACACTGACCTTAGTGACTCTCTGGACTCAGGGACATATATCCCTAGTTCTGACTACTTGGGGAAGCTGAGGCAGGAAGACTACTGAGGTCCAGGAGTTCAAGAGAAGCCTGGAGAACATAGTAAGAGCAAGAATCCATCTAAAAGGGGAGAGGGGTGGCTGGGGAGATAGCTTAGTGGATAAACTTGCATTGTAAGAGTGAAGGTAGGAGTCTGGATTCCCAGCACCAACATAAATGCCAGGTGGATTATGGTAGCATTCTGTAACCCCAAAGACAGGGGATCCCCAAGTGAGTTGGCTAGCTAGACAAGCCAAGTCAGTAAACTCTGGGTTCAGGGAGAGACCCAGTCTCAATACATAAGGTAGAGAGTGATCCCAAAAGACACGTAATTCCAACCTACACCCAAATGTGCACACATGTGTTCCCATGCACATGCAAACAAAATAATGAATAAAAAAAAATAAGTCTTGGACTGGAGGCCCATACCAAGGGAGGAAAAGCATGTCTGGTATTGAAGACCTAATAAAAACCCTATAGTGGGGGAGGTCATGAGCCCTAGTGGAGTAACACCTGCTGTTGTCTGGCTAAATGCATATATTATGCCAACCAAACTGCCTTACAAGCACTTTTTTTAAAAAATGAGCATACCCAAATATTAATGCTACTGTAACTCTTGGCTTGAGAAGCTTCTCTTTTTCAGATAGCAGTGACCACTGGGATAACGCAGAAGACACCACAGTGTTGAGAAAAAGCAACAGTGGAGTGTTCAGCACTGGGACATCTCTATCACACTTCCTGAGGCTCAGGATCTATTGCAGAAGAGGTGGCAGAAAGAGTGTAAGAGACAAAGGAAGGGTAGGACTGATTACAACGCAAACTTCCAGAAACAAAATGGCCTTGATATTCATGACTTCGAAGTGCCTGATAATAACTACACATTGTGGGAGGAAAAGATGATGACACCAAAACAAAACAGAGACTAATTGAGAGTGGAAAGAAATATGGGGGAGGTGGGAGGGAGAGGGAATCATAATGGTTTATGGTCTATAATTATGGAAGCTATCAATAAAAAGTTTAAAAAAAAAAAAAAGTCCCATAATGTAATTCCAAAGTGAGCAAAGGAGTTCCAGGTCAAACCTTAAAAAATCAAAATATGCCCAAAACATACCTTTATCTTCAAACTTAGACAAGAATTAGGATGTATTAGAGATCTATAGCAATTCTAATGCTATTGGTTGTATTATATAAAATTTGATTCTAAATGAGAATCTCCAATAAGTCAAGGGCAAGTTAAGCCTTTGAACTAGTAAATGTGGTACTGAGGTGACCGTGGAGTACAACAGTCCACACCCAGAACAGGCAACTTCTTTGCTCCTCTTCCACAAAGAACCAATAAACTCCACATTAAAGAAATGGTTAGCAGGCTCACACATCCATACACTCTGTTCCAACCTCTGGCTGTACTGGGAGATGAACAGGTACACATTCCAGAGGCTTCTCTCCACCTTCCTATCAAAGCACTACCTCCATGTTCCTGACTCATCCCAGAGACTCGAGGCCACAGAGCTCATGGAGTGGAAATGCTGAGTGGGAAGAGGTTTCAAAGGATGTCTCTATTCATCTCCCAGCCCAGGTCTCATGGAGGGGAGATTGCTATGAAAAGACTAGTTTCCTGAGGAAGGTAGACAGTTCCAGAGAAAGACCATTTGGCTGGAAGGAGGAGGCTTGGCTGCCAGCTGTTGCTGCATAGCTCCACTCCCTGTGTGGTCTCCAGTAAGTTGCTAAACCTGACCACTTCAAGGGCCGGGTCTCTAAAGGGCCTGCCTGGTTCTGTGCTGTCAGCCTTCACAGGAGAGCACTGTGGCTAGAGAAGCTCCAACTTTAAAGCAGCCTTGATATGCTCCCCAGTGCAAAGCCAAGTGCCCCATTTTGTTGATGCATTCTAGCAAGACAGCATGGCTTTAATTTGTCACCCTTCCTGACTCCAGGTGCTCACTGACACAGCATTTGAGGATGTCATAAGAGGAAATGTCATAAGTCTACAGTGTGAGTGACCTAGGATGGTCCCCTGCATAGAATTCCTTCTCACAGAGGGCAGTTATGTGGGGCAAGTGGCAGATGCCATTATCAGTTTCACTTCTTCAAAAGGTTGTGACTGAAAACCAACACAAATAATAGTAGGAATATAACACACACTGAAGTCAGAAAGCCTAGATTCAAATGACAGCTGAGTCACTTTTTGTCAGAAAGATTCTGCCCAAAGTAACAACATAACTGTCCTGACCATTGCTGTTCCCATCTGTAACATGGAAACAATGAACAGTGTCCCACAAGCTCATTGTTAAGTGTATGATAAGAAGATTTATAGAATTCACTAAGTAAGCAGAGACAGACCAGGCTTGGCCAAGGAGAGAAGTAACAACATATACAGTCTTTGCACTGGGAGCCAAGGGGTTAATTTCCTGCCCCTCCCCCAAGGAGGAATCTGGAATGTAGTACATAAGTATATTTAGACACACATACACAAATTATGCATTCCTAGAGACAGGACTGGCTTGTTAGTGGGTATATTATTTATTATAGTGCATACTTCTTGGTAGACCAAAAATAAAATGGTTACAAAATGAAATTGGACCAAACTATTGAAAGGCTTTGAGGCCTTTCCATAATTACCATAAACTAATTTACTTTGTATTTCCTACAAGAACACAGGTTTATACTTAGGGTTTTGTTTTTCTTCTTTGTTTTCTGTCTTTGTTTTTTGTTATTATTGTTGTTTTGTTTCCTTTTCTTCCTTTTTTAAAAATATATTTTATTATTGGAGAGAGTGAGCCAGAGAGAAAGAAGCAGAGAGAGAGAAAGAGAAAGAGAAGGAAAGAGAGAGAGAGAGAGAAGGAGAGGGAGAGAAAGAGAGAGAATGGAAAAGGCATGCCAGGGCCTCCTGCCACTCCAAACAAGCTCCAGATGCATGTGCCACTTTGTACATCTGGCTTTATGCAGATACTGGGGAATTCAACCTGGGCCATCAGGCCTTGCAAGCAAGAGCCTTTAATTGCTGACCCATCTCTCCAGCTCCTTTTCTTCCTTTTCTAAAACATGAAGGCATGCTGGAACTCTTCAATAGCCAGAAAGTCCAATGTTATGCAAAAATTTAGTCACATTCCAAAGACCCCTGGGTTAGTACATAAAAAAAAAAATAAGAAAACTCAACAATAAAGGAAAGCAGATCTATGGATGAAGACAAAGTAAACAAATTTTCATTTCACAGGTAGAAGGTATTTTATAGAATCAGATTATGATTTATTATGGATATAGAAAATATTAGAATTGTTATAACTTGTACACCACATAAGATTTCTCATCAAATTAAAAAAAATCCTTACCATTTTTAAACTCACTGCATCTGGTGTAAGTTGGTGTATAAACCTGGGACCAACTCTAGAAGAATTATACTAGTCTGCAAGGCATCCCTGGCCCATCTGTAGGAACACTATTAGTTAGAATGGGAAGGGCAGAAAGGGGGATGTTTAGAGTTACTAACTCAGGCTTGGTGATGGCTTTGCTTTGCAATTGTAACACTGGACAAAAACACAGTATTCTCATTCATAAAGCTGAATCTTAATTCAACCACCTATTCATTTCCCTATTCTCTAATATTTGAAAATGCAATTTCCTCCTTCATAAAAGGCTTTATAATCTAACACTACTCATTTCTTACTAGTTATAATGGTAAAATATTTAGACTATTTACTTTATGTTTTTAATTTTCACATCTACAACACATGCTGCTGTTTGTTTATTTAATGGCAATAAAAATTAGGCATTATACTAAAATCTGCTAGACCTTAAATGGAACACAAGACATTCAGACAGCGGCACAACTCCTGGGCAACCAGAGCTTCTCCATGAAATAGAAATCCAACGCCATTCCACAGACTTCCCACCTCAAGTGGAAGAAGACGTAAACTAGATGTGACATTGCAAACTCCAAACATCCCCTGCTTTCTTTGTGCTCCTGAAATGTCTCCATTCTCTCTCCTTCCTATCCTCCCTGCTCATGCCTCCCCTGAATGCACTGCAGTACCGTGGGTCTTCCTCCTCCCATGTTCTGTTCCTAAAAAACATCCTCAAAAAGCCTCCTCCCAACAGTCTAAGGCAATGCTCTGGTTCCAAGACAATTCAGTGTCCAATCACAAAATTACGATCATGGTGTTTTTCGTTTGTTGAAATCATATCTTCTTCATTTAAGTACAATGTCCTGAACAGCAAGGCTTTCTGAAACATCTTGTTGCTTTCCAGCCTTACCTAGAAGCTGTGCCAGGAATAGAGCAGATACAGGAACTATTTGTCAAAAAATATGTAAATAAATATGTGAATATGCAAATATAAATAAAAGCCAAGGATTACTAAAAGATAAATAATAAAATTCCAAGCAAATAGCAGATGTTAGTCTGAGTGAGTGCAAAACACTGAGGGGTCATACCCAATGCATACGAACACTGCCACCTGGACACCTGGGCCCAGGTACAGGCTCCACTCACTCGTGTACATACTTGACTGTCTACTGGGATGCTGCTCTACTGAATGAAGGTTCCAGCATAAATCCAACACAGCCCCTACATTTAGGAAGCCCACACTCTACAAGAGAAGATAGAGAAGAAACAAGTCCACTTGACAAGTGATGAGAAGTGCAACAGAGAAAAACAAGGCAGAGAAAGGGAGTGGGAAGGGGGAGACTGCAATGCTCCCTCAGGGCCTAGTGAGAGATACCTCAGCAGAGCCAGAATGGGACAAAACATACTATAGGAACACCTGAGTTAGAATGGTGAGTCCAGAACATGCTTGAGGTGTTCAAGTAATGGTACCGAGCAAGCCTGGCTGAGCCAGCTAGGGAAGAGTGGAAGGAAGTGAGGACAGCAATGTGACAGGAGCAATGGGCTCAAGGGCTTTGGCAAACCACAGGAAGACTTGGCCTTTCTGGGTGAACTGACAGGCCACTGGGAGCTGGGGGGAAGAAGATGACACACTCTGGCTTACAATTAAAAGGTCCCTCTGGCCAGTGTCTACAGTACAGTCTAGTTGAGGGCTAAGGTAGGAATCCTGAAGTAGAAGCAAAGATCCTGCTATGCACTAGATGCTTCGGGTATAGGAAATGTATTTTAATTACCAGAAGGTTTTGTGGTTTTCTTAAGGGTTAAGAGGCTATTTCCCAAATAATGAAAATTTCCAGGAATCTAACACCTACATAAATAGACTACCCTGTTCTGTAGCAATTAACAAAAAACATTTTTTTTGCAAACACTGAGTGGCATGATTAATATAAAGCTAGACTTCAGGGATTTATAAAAGAAGAATATTCCATATAGATGAAAGTAAACTCATCAAAAGACAACTTTTCCTAAAGGAAGCTGTATATAATGACAGATGTTCAACTAACTACATTAAGCAAAAATTGACACATGAATTCATGGGGAAATGTATGCACCCATAATGGAGAGCATACAGCTCTTCTGTGAGTCCCAATGGGCTATTTTTAGAGCTTATTTTTAGAGCAATTTTAGGTACACAATAAAGCTGAGCAGAAGGACTCCTCTTCCTCCACGCACACACAGCCACCCATTTCCAAAGTGATTGCATGTTAGCTAAAGGCAAGCACTCACAATACTATGCCTAGCTTTTGATGTCGTAATTTAGCAATTACTGACCTTATATAAATGCTCCTCAACTACTTCAAGCAAAAAGTGCTGCATGAATTCAGGGAAGAAATTAATGTACACATGAGTTGGGGGTGCAATTCCTCAGTGCTCCCCAGAGCTGACAGCTTTGTTCTTGGGATCAAGGGCTTCCTATGGATCCTTTAAGTGTACAGACACTCAGGGTGGTAGCAGGACTGAAATGAGACAAGGATAGCACAGAACGTACCTAAGTATGTTAAGATTGAGAAAGAGGCTGGGCATGGCCATGCATGCCTGTGACCCAGAGAATAGCTGGGGCGTGCTGGGCAGCCAATCTGACCAAAAAAGTGACAGCTCCAGGTTCAGGGAGAGACAGAATATGTTCTCCTCTGGCCTCCATACACATGAATACCAGGCACACCCATCCACACACACGTATATACAACACACACACACACACACAGAGCACAAAAGGAAAAAGAAAAAGAGATGAAATTGCTTTAAAAACTACTTAACCTTATGGAAAATAGTTTTAGAGGGAAGACTGTAATGCTTGTTAGGATTCAACTTAGTATCTACAATGGGGAACTTTCCCAACCATGTTTGTAGATATAACCTTGTGATAAACAATTACATTGTGGCAAAGTGAGGGTGGCACCCACCGGCTGACTCTGGGTGATACAGATGTAAACTTAAACTCACGTAAAACTACTGCCAAGTTCTCTTTCTCTCCTATTTTTCCTCTCTCTCCTTCTCTGCCCTCCGTATAATTTTCAACATTGAGAATGCTTGAATGTCTGGTTTCAACGATCTCTGAATTCAGTTTGCCATAGTCTAGGAGGAAGGGACGCAAGGTAATCTGGGAAGTCACGGCAGCTACAGGCTGAGAACAGACTTACGGCCTTCCCCTTGGCACAGGACAGGAGGCCCAGGAGGAAGTTGACTGGGATACAATAGGCTGCTTCTGCTTTGACACCTTCCTGCTATATGAAAGAAACCTTACTGGTTCGACTAGAGCTGGTCAGAGTGGCTGGAGCAGAAGAGGAAGCCAAGTGGGCTCCCAGATATTAGGCATGGTTGGAGAAAGCTACCCTGGTCTCTTACACTGGACAGGTCTCAGAAAGTCATCTGAGTCAAGTAACAAAGGCGCTCAGAAAAGGCTGAGCACTCCCTCCACCACCAGGAGTATTCGCTATTTTCATTTGAAAGTTTCTAAGAACTGTTCTTGTGTGTCTTGAATGGTTCACACTTGTTAACACTATAGGAATGTGTGTTCATAGGAAGCCTGTTAATCAAACTGCCAACATAAATTACTTTTCCTCATTTTTGAAGGCTTGTCCAATTAATAAGAGGCTGATGCTTATGTACTGGAGTTATTTTAGGCCACTGGGGGTCTGAGGGAAGTTAACATTTACTGATTCAACGTAGTTTTTCCTGTCACTCTGAAGACATTTTTCAATTCTAAAATGAAAAATGATGGCAAAATTAGAAAAGAATATGTAAGAAAAGAAATGAATGAAAAACAATTCCCCAATTTAACAATAATACTGCCTTCTCCAGAAGGCTTTGCAGTCATCTGTCATTTACACTGTGCCTAGTGTGAGTCTACAGCTCAAGCCTATATTAGCAGGAAAGCAGGGCATTTATGACTGAGTTCCTGTTACTGATGTATCCTTAGACAAAATGCCAAGTTTCTTTAGACGTGGGTGCACTGCAAAATCCCAGTATAAACACTGCTGTGACATTTAGGCTAAAATTTTTGTTTTTCGTGTCAAGACCTTTTAAAATGACTTTTAAAACAATGTTCTCTATAATGATTTGAAGAAAGTGGTTAATTTTTAAATGAATTGTGTTTTTAAAATATCTTCTAACTTGTGCAGAACAGAATCACAAGTGGCTCCTGTTGATTCCAATGGCTTTGTTATGTTTCTTGGTCGAAAGAAACTGTTAATAGTCCTAGTCCATGACCAAGTGTTCACCAGGTTAGTGTAAAGAGGGAGGGAAGGTGAGGAGGAAGAAAGGAAGGAAGGGAAAGGAAAGAAAGGCTTAAAAAAGAAAGCAATCAATACTACATAAATCAACAACTCAATACTAAGACAAGATCTTCTAAACTTAATGTTAAGTGCCTAATTTTCTGGTGTTCAAATAAACATCTCCATTTTACATGATGGCAAATATTCAGGGCCAGTATTTGACAGGAGGGCTTAGGGTTTATAACTTTAAATATCCTTAGGTGACAAAACAGCACTGGTATCCCACAATGAAACAAACAGCTACAACAGGAGGTAGATGCTGCTAGTTAAGGAATTCAAAAGTCTGGGCCACAGAACAAGAAGTTCCTTACAGCCCGGGATAGTTTTCACAGCTCTGTGACTTCATTCCTAAATTGGTTGGTTTGCTCATCTTCCCCTCTAGGGGGAGCACAATCCTGCACAGCAAAAAGTTTGTGAATTAGCCAGGGCTGAGGGCCTCTCAACAGACACCAACAAACTTGTCTGAGAGACTACAGGTACTAAAGGATAAGGCCGTGATTCACGTTCTGCATCAAATGCATCTTTCATACAATGTTAACACAGAATTGAACTTGGCTTATATTAATTACATCTAGCAAAATGAAGCATGCATGTATTAAAGCCTCCAGAAACAGAATGAGTATCCTTTAAAAATGAATGAGAATTCTACATTGAGGGTACTAACACACTGCTTATATGATTTATCACAATGCTAACCACAGCATAAATGATGCCAGCGAAAGCAAAAGATGGCTGAGCCCAGCTTGTCCTCACTATTGCTGAGCCAAGTTCATGAAGACAAAAGAATAACCAGATACACATGAAGAGACAGCCAAATGGCATACTCCATTGTATAATTAGGGGGGAAAAAGACAATAGTTGTTGCACAGTGTAAAGAAACACACTTTACAAATTTTTGAGTGTTCTACCTACCAATTTAAGTCCTGAGCCCTTTTTAAAACTCTAAGTAACAAGTTTGTATGGAATATTTCAAAAACAATTCCATTATCTTACAGGTGACATGTGAGTGATTCCAGCTCTAAACCAAAGTGCAGGATGAGAATCCCAGGTCCATAGTACACACTGAAAAAAGGATGAAATTAAGGAACCCTAACAAACAGCTTAGAATGTAGCCTGTGCTTAAGAAACTGTAGTTAGTATTAAGTAAAACTTTAGTAGCAGTTTAGTAGTAGTAGTAGTTTGTTTATTATAAGGCTTTCTAACAAAATCTCCAATGTGTTTAATCATTCCTCCCCAATCCAGCTCCAACCTAGGAATGATTCTTGAATGCATGGGTTATGAGTGAGCAAGTGGTTCAATATACACCAGTGAAACAAGAAAGAAAGTCCCTCAAGGACTTTCAGGAAAGGCTTCATCACTCTAAAGAGAGAAAAAGCAATGCAGCATAACAGGACATGACTGACTGACAGGGCATAGTAGAGGTGATTTTTTCCTGAGTTCTCATCTTTGTTTCTATGGCTTGAATATAAAATGTCCCCCACAGGTTCATGACTTGAACACTTGGACCCCAAGAGGTGACACCATTTTGGAAGTTTTGAGAAACTTTAGAAAATAGAAGTAGGTCACTGTGGGACACATCCCTGGAAATATATGAACTCTGGTCACTTGCTTCTTCCTAGCCCACCATGATGTAGACTAGGGTTCTGCTATGCCTTGCCTGCCATGATGGACTGAGTCCTCAGAAACCATGAGGCAAAACAAGCCCTTCTTCCCTTAAGTTGTTTCTGTCAGGTATTTGGATCACAGTGAACAAAAAGCTAAAAAACAAACAAACAAACAAACAAAAAAAACCTTCCAGCCAATACAGCCTCTTAGTGTTGTCATATGACACATATGGTCATATGGTTCCCCTCTACCTTGTATATCTATTTATTATGTTTTTCTCACACATGCACCATAAAAATGAGAGAATCTTGGATGCATATGTAATGTTCTTTCCCAAGTAACTAATGACTGGGCTCGTTTCTACCTTGTATGCTCCTGCCTGAGCAGGGCAGATACACAGCAAATACTTGTTAAGGAAGTGTGGGCTGAAGAAATGTCTCCCATAGAGTCATGGTCCCCAGCTGATAGCAATTAAGGAATGTTGTGGGGTCTCTGGGAGGTGGAGCCTTGCTGGAGGATGTATGTTGCTGGGGACGCTATTTGGGGTAATATAGCCCAGCTTCAAGCCCAGTGACTCAGACTCCTTCCTTCCTGCTGCCATGAAGATGTGACACCCAACAGGCTCTCTGCTCGTGCCATGCTTCCCCATCATGACGAAACTTCCCCTTGAAACTCTAAGCAAAAATAAACCCTTTCCTTCTTCTACGAGAAGCTTGGGGTTGGGGATTTTGTCCCAGCAATGAGAAAGTAACTGCTATAGGACGTAATCTCATTCCATGACAAAACTACTTGAAAACCTATTTACTTTTCTAAGAGAATAGTTCTTTTTAATTTGTGATAACCTGTCATTTTTCTTTTTGCTACAGTTCTTTAATTTGCATTTTAAATTTTCAAGAAAACCAAATTAATAGACTTGTCACAACTTTCTTTTTTTAACAGAGCCTAAATAAAAAGATGCACAAATAAACCACATTATGCTTTTCAGTGAGAACCCATTCCAGCAAAACAACAATGGGCAATGGGAATTTTTTTTAACTCCCAAGAACATGAAAGGCAGGGGAGGGAGGAGAGGAAAAGGGGGATTACTTTCATGTTAGTATTACTAAAATAATCTACACTGTAGGATCAGAAAGAAGACATAAGAGAAAATTAGTCTAGAAAACAACTGCAGAATTCTAAATTCTTAGAAAATATTTACTCTTCTTAAAACCAAGACTGAGGGGCTGCAAAGATGACTCAGCAGTTAAAAACACTTGTTCCACAAGCCTGACAACCAAGTTGTACGCCCAGCACCCACAGAAAACTGAACACAAAGTGGCTCACACAGAGCCTGGCGTGGTGGTGCACACCTTTAATCCCAGCACTTGGGAGGCAGAGGTAGGAGCTGTGAATTCAAGGTCAGCCAGTGACTACAGAGTGAGTTCCAGGTCAGCCTGGGCTGGCTAGAGTGAAATCCTACCTTGTCAAAAAAAAAAAAAAGTGGCTCACACATCTGTAATCCCAACACAGCTACAGCAATGGGAAGTAGAGTCGGGAAAATTGTGAAACCCACGAACCAGCTATACTGAACCTTTCCGGTGGCCAAACCAGAAGAGAGACCTGGTCTCCAAGGTGAAAGAAAGGACACCACAGGTTATCCTTTGAAACTCTACATGTGCTTTTAAGTTGCTATCTTTTCTACATCCCCCCATAAAAACAGGCTTATATTCCACAAACTTCTGGTTAAGATAAATGATAAGCCACATCTGAGCAAGTGGATGATTACAGTAGAGAAGCAAAGGGAACAGGAACATTCGTAATTTTCATTAAAGAAATGCAAATCAAAACTACACTGAGATTCAATCTTACCCCAGTCGTTAAGAAAACAAATCACAACAAATTCAGGCAGAGATGTGGACAGACGGAATCCTACACACTGCTGGTGGGGATGTAAAGAAGTCAAGACTATATGACAATTAGTATGGAGGTTACTCCAGAAACTAAAAATAGGTCTACCAGATGACCCTGCTATCTCCTGTGCATCTACATAAATGATTCCAAGTCAATATACCACAGAGAAACTTGTGCATCAATGTTTCCTATAGCACTATTCACAATAGCTACATTAGGAAGCCAACATAGATGCCAAACAACAAAGGCATAAAGAAAGAAAATGTGGCATACATACACAGTGAAAATGCTTTCAGCATAAAGAATGTAGTTCTGCCACTTAAAGGAAAATGGATACAAATGGAGATAATCATACTAAACTAATTAAGCCACTCAGAAAAATAAGTATCATGTTTTCTCTCACTTGCAGCTACTAGATTTTATATAGTTACATAAAATAATGTATACATATATAAAATGCAAGAAGTGAAACTGTCTAGGAGAACAAAAGAGACAAACAGGAGGGGGTAAAGGAGACAAAAGGGAGGGTAAAGGATACGGGGGGATATGCCCAATTCCAGTATGTACCTATATAGAAATTTTTAAAAATTAAAATTGTAAGCCAGGTGTGGTAACATATGCCTTTATTCCCAACACTCAAAAGGCTGAGATAGGAGGATCGCAGGAAGGTAGCAGACAAAAGACAAAGGCAGGAGACAAAGATGAGGTGGGGAAGAAAGGAAGAGAATAAAGTCTTAGGAGATGTCAACTAATTGTAATATATGGACCTTATTTGTATCCTGAATCAAAAAAAGTATCCAAAACAATTATGGGGTAACTGAGAAAATCTGAACTGGCAACTAATCATCTCTGGACCTCAGTCACCACAATTGAGCTGATGACCCACTGCTTACCATTTCTCTACAGCTCAAGCTGAGACAACCAATGTTCTGTTGCAAGCTAATATTCTGTCTGTAAGACAGATGAGTGAAAATAAATGCTCTCAGGGTCCAAAGGAGCTGAGAAGTAGTCAGTCCTCACCTTTGACTGTGGGGGTGACCCTAAGCCTCTCAGCCTTTCTCACTGGCTCCCACATCACACCATTCCATGCCATTTTCTCACCTGCCTCCCCTCTCCCACACACACTTTTTTCCCCCTGTGTTGCAGTGCTAGGGATCAAATCTAGGACCTCATCATTCATACTAGCAGCCACTCAACTCCTGAGCTGCACTTCAAGGCTTCATCTCTCTGTTTATTACACGTGCAGTGTTGGAAAAAATACCTCAGCAAATAGAAGAAAGAGAAAAACTATAGGTTATATAATTTATTCATCTGAATACCAACACACATAGGACTCACCCTCTGGAAATAGGCAGAGGAAAAGAAATTGAGTCGTAAATGACAAAAGTTAATCCTATCTTTCTGTACCTCAAATCCACAGAAATTCCCTCTCCTAGTTTTAATGAGGAAAAACAAGAGATGGAAGCATGTTTTCATACAGGAAGTGAAGAGACGAGAACAAACCAGTTAGCTCATACAGTAATTACAAAATGTTTCTTTGTATATTGTTTCTTGGGTTAAGAGCCAAGTCTTGCCACAAATTGATTCACTTTTGCAAAGACCTTGTGATATCATACTTTCACATCTGTGAATGAAAACTAACCACTTTTTTAAATTCCACTTCAGAGTATAGAATTTTACTGTGTCTCCATTACAGGGTTTCAGATTAAAAATACTATTTACTGCAAGTTATGCTAAGTGCCAGCAACCATGCAACTTACCACCTGTCTCAGACCCTTTGGACCTCATATTCACTCATCCATTCACTCATTACACAATTATTAAGCACCCCACTGTCTCCCTATGCCATGATGAATGTGAGTAAAACAGAAGCATGTTTAATGTCAGAAACTGTTGGTATCTAGAAAATACTCAAGCAGAGGCAATGCTATTACAATGGAGGTAATTAAAGCTAAGTAGGGAGAGAGGAAATGCTGTCCTTCTTGGGAAACTTCTTGGGGCAGACTAATCATTGAGTAAAGGATAAAGGCAGGTGTCCAGGTGGCTGGAGACACCACAGCAGTTGTAGAGGCAAACACAAAGTTGAGGACACTGTAATGGTTAATTTTGTGTGTCACCTTAGCTAGGCTATAGGACCTAGCTAGAGCAGCTGCTCAAATATCAAACTGATGCTGCTGAGAAGGTGAGATTTTAGACACATTAACATTCAAATCAGCAGACACAGAGCAAAGCAACAGGTTATCCACAATGTACCCAATCCAAGACTACCTGGGGAATCAAGGCAGACAGACAGACAGACCAGCTTTCAGACAGAGCTGCCACATCAGCTCCTCCCTGGATCTCCAGCCTGCTGACCTGCACTGTGGATAGCGGACCTGCCAGCCCCATATACAGGAGCCAGTCCTTAAGAGAAATTTGTCTCTGGGGTGGAGAAATGTCTCAGCAGTTAAGGCACTTACCTGAAAAGCCTAACAACCCAGATGGGATTCCCCATTACCCAGGTAAAGCCAGATGCACAAAGTAGCACATGCATCTGGAATTCATTTTCAGTGGCTAGAGGTCCTGGGTGCTCTCATTCATATTCATTCTCATATTCTCATATTCTCTCTCTGCTTGGAAATAAATAAATAAATATTTTTAATGTTCCCTGAGGGAACACTGTGGAAGAGAGGGTGGAAGGACTTCAAGGGCCACATAGTGGGTAGAAATACCCTGAGGCATAGTCCCCACTACCTCATAGGGACTGACTGAGGCCTTCATGACACCAGAGTGATTGCCATATTCCCACTAAGAAGGGCCCCCATGGTAACAGGAGTTGGGGAAAAGGAATAAAATTGGTAACTTGTTATAATATGTGTACCATTTTTAAAACATTTAAAAATTTAAAATAAATCTTTCTCTTTCTGACATATGCTGGTTCTGCTTCTCTGGAAACAGATATTGATACTCTGAGTTCAAGACACTGCTAGTGGTACAAAAACGGCTATATGTACACACAGAGGATGAGGGCACGGGGGACAAGGGCCATAAAGTGCTGGTCACAGGGCCTGGGCCTGTGGAGAGTTTTACCTCCCCCTGGGGCAAGAGCCCGCCGCCACACTTCAGGCAAAGGAGTGATATCAAATGGTCATTCTAGCTAGAATGCTAGCAGGTTAAAAAAAAAAAAAAAAAAACTAGGGGCAGAAAAACTCAGCAGAAGTAACTATGAGAGCCAGCGCAGGACGAGGGAACTGAACTGGACAGCAAGGACCAGAGACAAAGCAAATGACAAAGCTATGGCCATGAATCAACATCAACAGGACCTGCTGGTGTAGACTGTTAAAAGAGAAGGGGATGATGACTCCAAGACTTCTGACTGTGGGTTCTGACTGGACAGTACTCCTTCTCTGCATCAAGACAGGGAGAAGCCAAAAAGAGAGAAGGGAGCCAAAGGATGAGTTCACATGTGGACTTGTGGAGTAGGAAACACCTATGAAATGCCCACAGGGACATGTTCAGATATTTGGGACTACGAGTCTGGGACTCAGAAACACTTCAGGGCTAAAGACAGTACTTTGGGGTTCATGCAGGCTGAGAGGCTATAGCTAGCTCCACACACAGAAGTGACTAGAGCACAAAGCTGGAAGTGGGCCCATCTTCAAATGTAAACAGAAAGCAATGACAGAGAGACGGAAGGAAAACTATAGGGTATGGACAGTCAAGAGAAAAGTGCCTAGCAATGACAAGTGCCAACAATGCAAGTTAAGACCTAAGTTGACACTGCCTTGGCAAGAAATGTCATTAATAATCCTGTATGACAGCACTGTAAAGCATGCTGGGAAGAGTAATCAAATAAGTGAGCTGAACAGTCACTAAAGGGATAAGTGGTCACTGTGACTGAAGACAGTGAGTTGGGGAATAAAGGCTAGTGGGCAGCTCTATGTGAACCTAGCACAGCCCATCATGCAACACAGATGCACCTTTAATTCCATTGTGTGGTGCCAACACTAACCGCTGGAGCAACACTGACCGCTGGACAACACTGACTGCTGGGCATCAGACTCAGAAGACTTGACATTTGCATTTGGGTTACAATGTTAGGAGCCCTGTCAACAACTTGCAACCTACCTGTTATCCAAATAAAATATCTCAGTTGAATGCTCTTATGAAACAAATACACTCCTGAAAAGAATGTGTTCAATAATTTTAAACTGTATGTATATATATGATTTTGTAGTTGTAAGGCAAAGGGATTGGTAATGAGAATAGTTCTGTTTACAGGTTTGGTACTAAGCACAGAAAGAATGTTGATAAATAATCTGCACTTTAGCATTTGCTATCATAAAATGCCTATATAACATGTTTAGTTGGATATGGAAATAAAGTTGAAAAAAATTGCATATTCCTCTCAACTTATAGCATGCCTCTGGGAAAAGAAACCTGGATCAAGGTAAACTACCATTAGTGATGGCCAAAACTCAATCATTACTGAGCATTAATCATGTGTAGATGGTGAGAAGATCATCCCATTTTAGAAAAAGAGAAAAGTGAGGCAGAGGGGTAATTCCCTCAAGTCCCCGAGTGTAAGAAATGACAGAACATTTCCATCTGGGTGTGTCCATATAATATCAGGCACTAGCTGAAGTTAACAACTACCCTTTGTCCTACTGGCATAGAGCAAACTGCTCTTCCAATTTTTATTCTATCCTGACCCCATACAACAGCCCTTTTCCAAGGTTCATTCTAATAGGTCCTAAACTACCCTGTGTGAACAATGACTCATTTGCGAACCCTTAGATTTTTCCAGTTTGCAACTGGATCAGAGTGTTTGCTATACCAACAATGGTGATTAATATCACAGTACAAGGGAGTTAGAAAGGCACCTGCAATGAGCCAGGAAGCTAGGATCAGAAGGGAATGATCATAAAGCCCAATATACAACAGAATAAGGAAATGATTAAAGGAAGATATGAGAGAGGTGTGTCAGTAAAATGCCAGTTTCCATCTGGACCATGACCTACAAACACCATGAGTGCTCCTTCCAGAATTACTGAAATAATATTCCACTGTTTGTTCCAAAAACATATCCTGAAGCAAGATGAGCACTTAGAAACAAGTACACCTGGACCTCAGGAGACAAGGACAACCCTAACACTGGCCACTTTGACTTCTTAGCACAGAGCTGCTCTAACCCTGAAGTCCTGACCTGAAAGGGAAAGGGCATGTAGGAGACTGAGACTGGACAGTTAACGATATGAGTTATACCTGGCACTTCTTGTTCAGAGCTTTAACACATCCCCATGGTTATACAACACAAGACCAACTTTCAAGAGCAGAAAATCAAGAAAGAAATCCAAACAGAACCCTGCCCTGCAGCCATCTGAAGCTCTCCCAAGCCACCTGGGACACCCCAGGTTTCACCCAGTTCTGGGCAGTTGCCAATGGCATACAACATTCTTCATTACCTACAGGAGACAGTTCCATAGATCCCCAAAACTCAGGTGCTCAAGTCCCTTATAACATTGGCATGGACCTAAATATTTCCTGCATGCCTACATCGATCCCTAATGCAATGCAAATGTGAATGCTGTCTGAGCAGCTGTCATGCAGCCTTGCTGAGGAAACAGCCTGTTCAGCACAGGCTCAGTACAGGTGCATTTTCTCTGTCTATGTCTGTTCCATGGTTGGCTGAATGCACAGGCATAGAAATCACACCACAGAGGATCACTGGATCTTGTCACACACTGTACCTCAATGCAGAGAAGTTGGGAAATTTCTCTATAATAGAGACCAAGAATGCAGTTAACAAATTCTGAAATAATTTGTCAGGCAATACTTGGATGATCACCACAAATTCAAAGGATTCATAGTGAGCATGAAAGGAGGGCATAGGTAGAGACTGTCTCAAAGAGGAAAGGGTGGCTGGAGAGATGGCTCAGCAGGTAAGAACACCTGCCACTTAAGCATGAGGGTGTCTCCGCTGGAGACTGCCAAATTCAACTCCTAGGACCCATGTAAAAGCTGGGTGCAGTCATGGGAAAATGGAGATCAGAGAATCTTTGTTTCTGGGTTGAGGGAGAGACTTCATTTCAGGAAAGAAATACACAGATTAGCAATAGAAAAAAAGACTCATCATTCTCTTCTGGCCTCTACACACATGTGCATGGAGCATACACATCTGCACACATGTGAACATACCACACACCAACACACACATACCCATGATAATTGCCCATAAGAATAAAACTCCAACTAAATTTTGACATTACTATGTGATGACTAAATTTAAATGTAAACAAGTTAATACAGTGCATCCAGAGAATATCAGTGAAACATACTAGAACACCTATTCCCAACTACAAATGTAACACAACCTCCTTATCAAGAAAACCAAAAGCGGAATATGAACATCTGGAAACGCAATCTTTGGGAAACTTTTTTAAAGTATTTATTTATATTTGTCAAAAACTAATGAACTGCGGTTCTACGTACATTTATTCCCCTGAATATCACTCAAAATAACATTAAAAGATTAAAAACCACCAACATTTCAAATCCACCATACAAGGCAGTGTCTATATGACTGTACTTGAGCAAAGGCAAAGCTACCTAGGTGCCTCACTCCAGAGGGGACTTCCCTCATTCCCAGGCCCCAATGCATCCTGTCCCCAGTAGTCCCTTGCACTCATCAGTACCCTCTGACTTGGAAGGAAACACTCAGAAAAGATTTAAGACCTACTTCACGACCCATATCCAAGTCTAGGCCAGCAACAGTACCTAGTTCAACCAGAAAAGATGACTTTTCTCTGGAAAGGATTGAAATCAAAGCTCAAACCATCAAAAAGGAACGAAAAGTGTCCTTTAGGAATGAGCTCCAAATCTCTAGAATTAGCTGATTCTGGTGAGAATTTCAGTGCTCCAGAAAGAATGAATTGGGGAAAGCCTAGCCCAAGAGCAAATATCCATGATGGGACTAAACACACAGGGTGAAGTGAGTACTTAATCCAGACTAGAGCTAAAAGACTGAGGTAGGCAGAAGAGGGGCAGTACGGCTTTGGGCATAAAGGAGAGTTTTTCAGGGCCCCTTGGTCACAGTGGTAGCTGAATCTCAGTGGTCACACAAGGAAGTGAGAAGACAGGGCCTGATTCCCTCTGGGCCAACATACAAGTATTCAGTTGCCCAGACT
>PVHP010011699.1:28779-44711 GCA_004024765.1 Zapus hudsonius
AAAAAAAAAAAAAAAAAAAAAAAAAAAGCAAGCAGGTTCTCGGACATCCCTTTCAACCTGAACAACATGAGCCAGTCTCAGCAGCAGAGTTGGAACTCACCTGCAAGAACTCTCCTGAAGAAACATGAATGGCAGGTGCCTGCCTGAGAATCCTTGGCTTTACTTATAAGCAGCAAGGCTGTGTCCACACAAATATCATTCAACACTCAACATTTTCAAGAAGCTCATCGCCTGTTTAACAGCATTTATTCACAGAGAAAAATGAAGACTAAAGAAACATCACTCTCCCAAGCTTCCCAGCACTACCAGGGCCTTCCTCTTCTCTCCTCTTCCTCCTGTCCCTTTACCCTCATTTCTTCTTGCTTTTGTCTTCACCACCCCTCTGACCTTTCTTCACCACCATTAATGACATGCTCTGAGCTGAGTCTCTCTCTCTCTCTCTCTCTCTCTCTCTCTCTCTCTCTCTCTCTCTCTCTCTCTCTCTCTCTCTCTCTCTCTCTCTCTCTCTCTCTGACATACTAACACTATGTAACCCAGACTAGACTCAAACTCAATATCCTTCTGCCTCAGCCTGTCAAGGGCTAAGATACTAGGCATGCACCACTATGCCCAGAAAGCTGAGCCCATTTTTAAACAGATAAAAACTGACTTTTAAGAAAAAAATCACCATGTTATTGCAGGGTATAATCTAAAAAGCAGTTCTTCCCCATAGTCAAAGCAGTCATGCTTCAATCAAAGCTTGGAGTTTCACTGGTGGCAATCACTGACGACAGTTGTGCTTTAACAAGCCCTTACCTGGAAATCAATCATTTGAATGAGCAACCATTTCTCCAAGAGGAGAACATTCAGTTGAACACAAACTTAGTTCCTGAAAGCCAATATTATCTAGTGATATGAAGGAAGCTTACTGTGCTTTTGCTGTAAGGAACAGCTTTCTTGGCAATGCAGTGGAACCTCCTTTAACTTCCTAGAATTAGCATCAAGCTAATTCTTCCTCATGTATGGTCCAGGCATGACATCTGAGGAACAGGGTAAACTGAGCCACCAGTGGACAATGGGGAAGTGCATGGGCATGGCCAGGACCTAGGCAGGAACAGTACCAGAGCCTGAAAGCAGGGGGGTAAGGAGAAGGAGTCCCAGAGGTGGGGCACTATCTCCCAACAAGGACCCCACTGCAGGAGAAGGGTCATCAGCGATGGGGTGTCAGAAGGTATGGCACTACCAGGATCTAAAGAAAATAGGCATCAGTGCTCCCATTTCCTGGTTACACTCACACGTGGCACTTTCCTCCTTCCCGGTGCAGACACAGATGGTGCACAGGGATTTAAAAACTTGCCCAAGGTACTCAGTAAATACTAAGGTCAGGAATCAAATTCATGTTCACCTGGCTCTCCTATGATTTTTCTCAATTCCAAAGCAAAGTTTCAAATATCAGAAATTGATCCTTCGCTTAATGCAGAATCTTCCTATAGTGAAACAGAACCCCCAAACTGCCAAGTCATGAAGTTTCAAAGCATGTCTGGCTATATACCTGAGAAGGCCTATGCTGCAACCCATTGCTCAGCATGGGCCTCCACCATTTAAAGCACACGGTGCCTTCCTTCATTCCCTTCTGAGTCCCACAGAAGCAGCCTTAGCTCATGATATTACAGGAAGAATGCTCTTCCATCCCTCCTCCCTAGATCCTTCATCCTCCTCCTCCGAAGACTCCTCTTCTTAAACCCCTCCCAAACCAAACATTAAATATCCACATTATGCAATGTGCTACTAAATTCTAGGTTCCATTATACAAGCTATAAATTTTAACTGAACATCAACATTTATGAATTTTTTTACTGTTTATTGGCAATTTTCATATATATGCATAATGTATTTTGATCATAATCCCCTCCCCTTACCTCTTTTAGTTCTCCTCCTCCATCCCCTTCCACAGAACCCCTTCTTTCCAACTTGAATTAGAGTAACAAGTACCTGGCCCTAACAGATGCAGCCACCAAAGATTGAACTTCCCAGCCTGAAAAATTGTGAGCCTAAATAAACCTCTTTTTTCTTTATAAATGTATCAGTCTCAGATAATCTTCTATAGCAATAGAAAACAAAGACAATTATTCTCAATGGAAAAAAGCTAGACACAAAGATCATATGTTGCATAATCCATTTATGTGAAACTTCCTTAAGGAAATCCATAGGCAGGATGCAGATTAGTGGGTGGGGACCTGCCTAATGAGGATGGGGTTGCATGTGGGGTGACAAATAATGTCCTGGGCTAGAGAGTGATAATGGGTGCACAACAGTGTCAAGGCCGTAAATTTGTCAGAAATGGTAAAATTTGTGTTAGACAGATTTTCCCATCGAAACAGCAAGAACACCTCAGGCCTCCCTCATTCTAAATTATTCAGCAGTCTCTTGCATCTCTCACTCATCACCTCACTAACTTACTTCTCTTGCAATCTTAAACTGCAAACAACATTTTCTCTGAGTTACCCTGACTCCTTCACTCCCTGCACTCTCCCATGTGGAGATGGCATCCACAGCCATGCTAATCTGGCTTCTACCAGAGGTCTGGAGCACTGCTTCAGGAATGAGCCACATATTAAATACTTCAGGCTTTGCAAGCTAGTCTCTGCTACAGCCATTCAACCCTATGTGGAAACAGCTAGAAACAATACTGAATCAAACAGGTGTGGCTTTATTCTAACACAACTATATTTACAAAAACACGTGGCAATTAGATTTGGCCCATGGGCTAGAGTTTGCCAGTTCTGCTCAGAAGTACAACACCTACATTCCCAGACCTTTTTTCACCCAGTATACGCTCAGAGGTGGTATTAATTCCAGACAGCATTTAACAAACATTTATTGAGAGTCCACCATACTCTGTGCTCTGTGCTGAAAACTCAGCAGTACGATAGTCCTTGTCCTCATAGCATTGAAAACCCAAGTGTCATCATATCTTGGACACAAAAAGCCAACCCCTCTCTCCTTAGGCTTCCCAATCCAAGAATCCAATCAGCAGGTAGGCCTTTCCATTATCCTCTTGAAACCTTACTCCTTCCTATCAGCCATAGGAAACACCACTTACCTGAAAAGTCTTGAGTCCCAAGAGCTCACTCTCTTTAACAGAATACGCATATTTCTAGACTATATTCCAATGGCCATATCAACTCATGATATTCAAAATAAGACCTTAAAGCACTTTAAGAAAATATGCCAGGCTGGTGAGATAGCTCAGTCACTAAAGTACTTACTTTGCTAATGTGAGGACCTGAGTTTGATCCCCAGAACCCATGTTTTTAAAAAAGCCAGATGTGGTGGTGCATGCTTGTAATCCCAGCACCAAGAAGTGGATCCCAGGGGCTCTGTACCTGGCCAGCCTAGCCTAATTACAGGAGTTCCAGGCCAATGAGATCCTGTCTCAATAAAGGTAGATTATTTCTGAGGAACAACACCAAGGTTGCTCTGAGGCCACCACAGATATATATACATGCACACGTACCAGCACAAGAAAATCTGAAAAGTTTCCTTACCTTGAGGGCAAGACCAATTAACACACAGTATATTCTAGACAAACATTCTCAAAAACAAAGATCTCAAGACAAAGCTAAAGGGACTTAAATTAAAAACAAGAGATAACATGTGCTCACCCAGTGGCCAGGCCATAAGGGAAAGCCCCATTAAAACCAACTAAGCTGGAATCACCTAACTGGGACCCACGCAGGGGAAGCAAGGATGCCAGCTCTTCTGGGATTAGGTTCTTTACAGCCACTGAGACTAATATGTCGGGTTGAACTTAGTAAAAGCTTCACCACAGGAAAGACTACTATACCACCCACACTCCTACACAGAGAAATTATAAAATGCCTTCTGAACCCAGCCTATCCATGCATTCCACTCTAAGCGTCTGCATTAACAGCTGACTCTCCTGCAGCATTCCTAATATGATGTGCAAGGCCCTGGCTTCTGTTAGCATCACCCACGGGGGAAAGATATTAGAACCTGACTCCAGACCTTAGCATTTTGTTCTCAAGGCAAAAGAGGCATCCAATGTGGAATACAGTGCCCTGTAAGCTGCATGGAGACTTGGGGGAAGGCTGCTCTGCTCTATTACACTGGGAAGTGTCACTGTACAGCTGCATGGAGACTTAAGGAGAAAGCTGTCTAAGTTACACTGTCTCAGTAACAGTGACAACAGTTGAGGGGGACAATTCTTTGTTTCTGCAAACTTTCTGGGCAAATGTATTGATCATTTGTGTTCCATACTATCTTTTCAAGGACATTTATAAAGTAGATGGCCTTTAAGATACACTCAGTGCCTGTCTCGAGAGATTTCTGTCCTATCCAGAATAATAAAGTTCATGTCCCCTCAGGTCAAAGACTGATCAGATTTTCTAGCTGACTCCCATATAAAACACTATGGTTTCCTAGCTGGGTGTGGTAACCCACACTAATAGTCCAGCCTACTCAGGACACTGGGGCCAGGGATCATTTGAGCCTCTAGTTCAAGACTAGTCTGGGAAATATAGCAAGATCCCATTTCGAGCAGTAATAGTAA
This sequence comes from Zapus hudsonius, assembly GCA_004024765.1. Classification (NCBI taxonomy): domain Eukaryota; kingdom Metazoa; phylum Chordata; class Mammalia; order Rodentia; family Dipodidae; genus Zapus; species Zapus hudsonius. The sequence goes on from PVHP010011699.1 coordinate 33,332, forward strand.
TAATCATAATGGGACAATATCCTAGCCTCGGTTTTCTCAACTATATTTCATGACCACAGAACAGGTACCATTCACCTAAGCCCATCCCATTATACCCATGGGTCTTAGAAGCAGAGCAGAGGAGGAGAAAGTTATGCCAACAGAACTGCACAAACATAAAGTTCAGACTCCTAGCGTACCATGAGTAATTAAGTCCTCTGTCCTTGACCCTAATGCCTTCTGCCATCATCTACAAAACTGCACGTCAAGTTGTTAGTCTGAAAGTACATCAGGACACCTACAACTCCTGACAAGCAGGGTTTCCATGGCCTGTCTCCTTACCTAACCCCACTCACACAGCAGCTCCATATTTGCATCTACATTTTGAGTGATTCCACTATAGCTTATGTCTATCGCTATTGGCCAGTGAAAAATACCACTAACATCTGAATATCCCTGCAAAATTTCAATTCATCGTGGTTTTAAAAGAAGGATAAAAATACAGTTTGGAAAAAAAAAAACACATAAAAATCATTCTTGCCTAGCATGTACAACATTCCCAGTACCACATAAACCAGGCATGGTAGCACAGGCCTATAATCTCAGAACTGGAGAGGTAAAGGCAGGAGGATTACAAATTAAAGGTCATCCACAGCTACATAGGAAGTTCAAGGCCAGCCCAGGCTACATGAGACCCTATCTAAAATAAAAGAGGAAGAAAGGAAAGAAAGAAGGGAGGGAAGGAGAAAGAGAGAAAGGGAAGGACTAACTTCTTTTGTGCCCTTCCAAGAAACATAGAAAATTATGCTTTTATTTTAAAAACTACTAAAGGGCTAAATTAGAAGCTTTTTTTTTCATTCTGCATTAAGGAACATGATTCTATTAAACATGACAAAGCAACTCATTTCACATTATAATCAAATATAATACATAAGCATTGTGTATGTGTGTGTGTGTATACCAAGCTTTGGTAATAAGTTTTCCAAGTGTTATTTTAATAATATAAATAATGCTTTCTTAAAATACCTTTATTCTTTCACCTTGAAATTAAAAATTAATATGAACATCTGAGAAAGGATTCTTCTAAAGTTTACAAGCAGTAAATTTTTAAAAGCATAATCTGAACAATCCAAGGTGGGGTGAATGAGGCAAATGCTCTTCAGCAAAGAAAATCACTGTGTATAAAAGCATCTAACTTCAATTCTGTGTCACCTAGTTCTATATACAACAAACAACAAAGTGATATTCTGGAGGAACATAAAAACAAGTGAACTTACATAAATGAGTTACTACTTATGGTAAGTCAAAGATCTGGCAGAAAAAAAAAATTGTTTGCTAGGTTACCAAAAACAAGGTTTGGCACACCAGGTCACCACTGCAAAGAATGCTCCTGAACATCAGCTTTCTGTCCTACTAAGCTTCACTCACTCGCTTCACATGCATTGAGCTCTTAAGAGTATCTCAGTGCAGCTGAGCACCTTGCTTCCTTTTAGTCTGAGAATATGGGATTCCTAAAACTCCTCAAAGAAAGAAGAAAAAGGTAACAAACAAAGTGACATCTTAGACAAGGACTCAGCATAAGAAAAACATGTAAGTGAGGTAATGGAAAAGGGAGGGAGGGAAGGAGGGAGAAAAAAAGGAAAGAAAGTTGAAATCCGCTGATGAAACTTAAGGAAAAATGCTATCATTGATGCCAGATAAGTGGGAGCCACAGAAGGTTCTGGAGGATTCAGAAAGGAACTGAGTAAAAAAAAAGGGAGGGGCTCCAGAGAGCACTCCTGGGACTTCCACATTCTGGATCACTCAACTTTGACTGCCATGTGTCTAGGTTGCTATAAAACAGGAAGCTATGGGCTCTCACCATCATGCTAAGAATGTATTTTAAATAACTGACTGGTAATTTGAACTTAAATGGCATGTTCTCACCTCAAACTCCAGAGGAATACATTAATTCAACTACCCTCCTTAGGAAACTGGCTTTTCTTCCCAAGGGTCATGCTATCCAGCTAGTCTCCAGAATTAGACTAGCCTGGGAATTGACAATACTTTCCTTTCTCGTGTTCCTACATGTGACTGATCACAAGTACTGCTGCTGTCTCTCATTCCCTTTCCTTCACAACCGCAATTCACCCCTCTGCCTCACGCCTCATTCATTCTGCACACTACAACCTGAAATTCATCCCCCAAACACTTACCCTCTCAAGTCCTCCACATGTTGGGAACTTATGACACGAATAATATCTACCACATCATGAACAGTGTCTGTGGGGTGCTGTGCTAGGAATTATCATAACCATCACTTCCTGTCTCCACACATTAATGTGTGATTTGTGCACAGTTAACCTGCTTCACAGAAGTGGCTCAGGGAACTGTGGAGCTTACCTAGGGGCAACAGGAAATGGAAGACTTTCTTTAATGCACTTACTTTTGAAAGAACTTGAGCTCAAGAACCAGCCTGAACCAGGACTAAGTTCTGGTTGTGACACTTGTCTCTGACTCAATGTTGTTTATGTCAAATCAACCCTCATGCCAGCTTTCCAGGCCTCCCACATAAAATAAACATATGCTGGCTTTCCAGGCCTCAAACATTACATATATATTGGTTTTTCGAGGTAGGGTCTCGCTTTACCCCAGGCTGACCTAGAATTCACTATGTAGTCTCAGGGTGGCCTTGAACTCATTGTGATCCTCCTACCTCCACCTCCGGAGTGCTGAGAGTAAAGGCATGCACTACCACACCTGGCAATTTTTTTGATTCCTCACTGAACCTGTCCTTTAAATTATGCCATTACAGCAAGGTGTCACTTCATCAAATGCCTCTTCACTTGGTTTACAATTCACTTATGTTTACATACATGTGACCAAATAATTAGAAAGCCTTCAACTGGAATAAATGTCAAGAACAGGAAATAAGAATATAAGAATGAAACAGTAATATCTGTAAATAAGTTTCACTGACTTGTCTCTGAAAGAAAAGGAAAGCAGTGGTCCCTTAGCAGCTCTGCTTCCTATAAAAGAAAAAACCTCTCCATAGACAGATCTGGCAGGACACACATGGAATCCAGCAACTGAAGAGGCTGAGGCAGTAAAACCACCTCACAGAAGTTCAAGGCAGCCTGGACAACACAGCAAGACCCCTTTAAAAAAAAATCCACAACCAACCCTTTCAATAATATGACACTTAGTAAGAAAGCTTCCTTGGTAAAAGATGCTCAGATCAGCCAGGCCTGACGGCACAACCACTCAGAATGGAGTGAAGAACAGCAAGTTCAAGGTCTGCCTTGGCTACTGAAAGAACCCAAGGCCAGCCTGGCAATTTAGTGAGACACTGTCTCAAACTAAAAAGTAAAAAAAGTAGGGGCAACCAATTTTCAGGGACCCCTCTCCGTTGCTGAGAGCTTTTGTTCTTTCACTTTTCTTTCTTTAATAAAACTACTTGTGGGCTGGGGAGGTGGCTCAGTTGCTCAAGGTACTTTGTGCTTGCTTGCAAAGCCTGCCAACCTGGGATCTATTCCCCAGTACCCATGTAAAACCAGATGCACAAAGTGGCACATGCATCTGGAGTCCATTTGCAGCATCAAGAGACCCTAGCACAACAGAAAGAGAGAAATTCAATTAACTTGCTGTGTTAGTGTATTTTACAAGATTTTCAAGGGTACTATGTATAATGTAGTAATTCATTTATCATTATCATAGCAAAAAAATAATTACCTGGATCACTGCTTACCCCACACTTAAGTCTATCAGCTCCCTGACAACAAAGTCACACCTGTTTTTTCCACAGCTCAGCACACAATAAATCTCAACAATATTTGCTGAGTAAAAACTCAACTACAAGGACCCTAGATTCAAAATGCAAACAGTTATATATTTTTAATAATTCATACAAAAATAAAAAAAAATTTAATCTTCTCTCACTCAAAAAACTTCATTCATTTGGTATAATCTACAAAATTGGACAAGTGTATATAAGCTTTCCCTCTAATCTCACTCAGAGATTCTGGCTAAATACAATTTGTACATGATTCAGTTGACATACCTAAATCTAAATGCAATAAGTAGCTGACTAATTCCATTTTAAAAAAAATCCTGGCTGGAGAGATGGCTTAGGGGTTAAGGTGTTTGCCTGCAAAGCAGAAGGACCCAAGTTCGATTCCCCAGTACTCATGTAAAGCCATATTCACAAGGTGACGCATGTGTCTGGAGTTCGTTTGCAGTGGCCTGGCATGCCCATTCTCTCTCTCTCTCTCTCTCTCTCTCTCTCTCTCTCTCTCTCTCTCTCTCTCTCTCAAATAAATAAAATATTTTTAAAAAATCCTACTTGCTTATCGTTTAAATGTTTATACTAAAAAATATAAAGATCTATTTTTAATTATACATAATTACAATTCAACATGCAATTATAAAGTCCACCATCTTTAGACTAGGAAGAGCCTTCAGGATTAGCTGATACCCCTTCCTGTTGAAAGTTAAAAAAGACTCAGAAAAAAGTAAGGCTACACAATACATGGAACTGAAACCCAGCCCCTGGCATTCAGTACAGAGTACTTTCAATTCACCACATGTAATGTAAAGACATAAAAGCCTTCCCACCACAGAGCAGCCTTTGATCAAACAGGAAAGTATGAAGACATGTCTTTCATCTCCAATTATGCCAAATTTTTCATCCTAGGGCCACAAATCCCACCAAGGAAGATTTAGAGTGGAAGGCATTGCCCTCAATCCTCTTATGAGAAGATAAGACCAGATCTGCTTTGCACTGGGACAGCAAATCTGCTGGCCTCTTACTTTATATCCTTGTGGTTGATTCCAAACACTCAGAGCTTTTACCTTCTAACTAATTCAGCCTTCACACAAAGCAAGGCTCAACACTTCCCACATTCAACTTCCTTTGCTAAAAATTCAATATTACCATATTATTTTGTTACCATTATGAAGAAAGCTCCATTCTCACAATGGAGCTAATAATGACTCTACTATGTAGCAAATTTGTTTTATATTTGGTAGGAATGACCCCTCCAAGTTGGCAGGAAAAAAAAAAACTACTGTTTTAGCAACTCAAACTCAAGCTGTTCTAGAAACTCAACTCCTTGATTCTACTCCAGTCTTCAGAGTCTGCAAAATTAGTAATTATCAATATGGGTACTGTAAATAATTAACTAAAGACATGACCAAATACCTGTGCAATAAATGACCCAGCAAATGAAGCAAAATAGGAGACATAATTTAGTAACTGATACAGTTTATGCAATTACCATAACCCCCCAATTCACAACAGATAAAGACTTGGGAGGCCAGGCATGTAGATGGTCTGGCCAAGTGCTTGCGGAGCCATGAGTTTCCGCCCCAGGACCAGACATGGTGGCTCATGCCTATAATCCCAGCACCCCAGAGGTCCAGGCAGGAGTATCAAGAGTTCAAGGTCATCCCTGGCTACATAGCAAGTTAAAGGATAGCCTGAACTACAACTACAATTAGTTACCTTAAATTTACTATTTAGTTACCTTAGATTTCATTTATTAATACAAATTCCAAAACTAAGAGAAAATAGAATTATTGAGTCTTGTATTTGAAGTCAGATTTGGCAAACAACTCAAGTGAATGTCAGGCAACAACCTTAATCTCTGCATAATAAAATAGTTTTAAAAATCTCGTAAGAGTGCTGCTCCATTGCTTCACAAGTAATGCACTTCGAATGAACCATGAACCACCGGTGAGTGCCTGGCACAAAGTTAACACTCCACACACATTAATTACTATAATTATCTTTATCATCATTACAACTAGTACATCAATGCCATAAAAACGGCAATTTTCATCCCTTCTGTTTACTGCTGTATCCCTGGGCCTCAAAAATAACTGGCACCCAGACATTGTGGGATGGATTAGTCATGATTACTAATAATTTTGTTATAAAGCTCAGGATAAATTGTGCCAAAATATGATGTCCTCTAGAAGAAAAGATAAAATAATCCTGGGAGGAGGAAAGCAGGCCCTAAATTGGTTCTTAGATATTTTAAGAGGGAAAAAAATCACAGAGCTGTTATAGTAGCCCAAACGCAGATGGGAACAGGGTGGCTGAGAACAGTTTGCAGTGAGCGACCTCTTGTCCCCACCACACTTGATACTCACACCCTCGTGTGCTCTCAGCACCCAAAGCAGGCTCTCCACATACAACTTTCCTCTAACAACCCACTCCCAAAGGGCAGCCCAGGGCCCTAACTGCCTCTGAGGGTCACATGAATTGACTACTGAATTTCCATCCCACACTTTTAAATATAACTTTTTTCTCCCCAGAATAATGGCTCTCATTGTTGGCTACCTGGCTCTTGCTCCTAACCAGAAGTAACTTATAGGTAAGGAAGGCACTGTGCTCCCAGCAGGAAATCACAGAGAATGTGACCCTCAGAGCTGGCCTGGGAGAGCAGAGCCTTCCACCTCCCTGGTCCACTTGACCTCACTCCAGATTTCTCAGAGTAGCATCACTCAGCAAGCATGGAGTAGATAGCCGCTTTTAAAAACAACTTCTTGGGCTCACACATGTAATCCCAGAATTGCTTTGAGTACCAGCCCAACCTGGGCTATTTAGTGAATGTTGTAGTTAAACTTATTGTTGCTGGGACAAAACTATTCACTAAAATCAACTGATGGGAAGAAAGTTTATTTTGGCTTCATGACAGCAGGGAAAAGATGGTAGAAGAGAGAAGGACATCTCAATCTTGCCACAGCAAGTAGAAAATAGCCGCCAAAAGAGTGAGATAAGCTTGTACTGGCAAAAGGGGTACTAACAAACCTCAAGGTCTGTCCCCAGTGACACACCTCCTCCAGCAAGGCTCCACCTCCCCAAGTGCCCCCAGCTGAGCACCAAGCACCACAAACACAAGTTTATGGGGGACATCTGATTCAAACCACTGCAGGCCAGGCTGGGGTACCTTGTTTTAAAAAAATTCTTGAGAGCAACAAACATGGTTTCCAAAAACAGGTACAACTCTGGATAATATCAGACAACTTATACAAAGCACTTGGCCCTCAGTAATTACTCTATAAATGTCAGCGACTTTTTCCTATACTCACCTCACAAATAATTGCCTACCAAGTATCCAGAATGCTGGTAGATATTTTGCCTCATCCTTTACACATGATTTGTTCCCTGGAATTACAGCCAAATAATTCTGGTTTACCTACACATCCACTGATGGCTTTTGTCAAACAAGCTTCAGAAAAGCCTACTTTAAAGGATAAGCAATGGCCGGAAGTATATAGCCCGGTGAGAATGCTCCATCCTCAGAATACCTCTCCCCCCCCCACACACACACACATATAGGTATGTTGAAGAGTCTGTAACTCAAAGAAACTAGTCAGGAGCTGAGAAATCCTTCAATTTCATTCAGCCTTGGAGTCATGAGCCCAAACATGGAAGGTGCTATGCCCTACTGTGTCTTCCAAGTCATGAGCTAACAGGGCAGCACTCAAATAAGCTTTGAGACATTGGAAGCAAACAACCAGCCAAATACATGGTCATGAGTAGGTGACAGATGCCTAAGTGTTCTAAAGTGTTGGCCAGCTTAACTTCCTTCTTTAGTGCCTATAATCTTAATTGTTCTTTGTATATCAATCCTAAAGAGCCCTAAATACTCTAAGTTCCTCTATCTTTTCAAACTATAAATGTATTTATTTATTTATTTGCAAGCAGAGAATGACAGAAGAGAGACAGACAGAGAGAATGGGCACACCAGGGCCTCCAGCCACTGCAAACTAACTCCAGATACATGCCCCACTTTGCATATCTGGTTTTATGTGGATACAGAGGAATCTAACCTGGGTTGTTAGGCTTTATAGCCAAGTGCCTTAACCGTTGAGCCATCTCTCCAGCCCTGGAACTATAAATTTTTAACTAAAATGTTAGTTTTCCTCCAATATTAAAAAAAGTTTCACTATCCAGATATTTCTTATACAAATTTACAAAATATAATCTGCTCTTAACTACTATAGTTTTCCACTCCAGTGTGTGTGACTCATAGCAGCTTCTCTTTATTGGTATTAGTGGGAAACAGCATTAATCAGGGTTCTGAGGCAACTGAAAAACCAATGGCCGGGCAGACAGGAGTCTGAGGTTCCAATCCTAATGCTACCACTAACTCTCTGTTACCTGGGAATGGCACATTCTCAGCCTGTTGCCCTCTTCTAGGTTTTATCATAGTAACTTAATTGCAGCTCTAAAGACCCAATGAGTTTCTTGCTCGTTTTGTTTGTTTACAAAACTCTCTTCTATCCTAGGCTGCCCTCACACTTGATACGTAGCTAAAAATGACCTTGAATCCTCCTGCCTCTCTTACCTTCCAGGGATGACACCATGTGCCACCCCACCTGGTTTATGAAGTTCTGAGGAGAGAAGTACATGCTAGGCAAGCATGCTAGCCACTGAGCCACATGCCCAATCCTGAGATTTTATTTTCTTTTTTTTTTTTTTTTTTTTTTTTTTTTTTTTTTTTTTTTTTTTTTTTTTTTTAATATTTTATTTATTCATTTTCAAGGAGAGAGAGAGAGAGAGAGAGAGAGAGAGAGCGCACAAGGGCCACCACCTTGTGGGTCTGGCTTATGTGGGACCTGGAGAATTGAACCCAGGGCCTTAGGCACTGGAGGCAAGTGCCTTAACCACTGAGCCATCTCTCCAGCCCTGAGATTTTATTTTCTTTTGCGGGTGTGTTGTGTAGCATGTTTGGTACAATGGGTATATGGTGTAGGCAAGTGTGTAGATACAGGCGCCATTGCACGCACATGCAGATGCCAGGAGAACAGCAGGGGTCTTTAATTCTTCTCATTAAATAAGAAGCTGCCATTTTCAGTCACAGCTGACCAGGGAGCCCCAGGGATTGCCCATGCTTACTCCCCACAAGACAGGTATTAGAGGTTTTCATGGTCACAACCAGCTATTGATGTGGGTACTGAGAATCAACTTCAGGACAAATCAGCCTGTCTCAGATCCTCGTGCTTGTGCAGAAGCATTCTTACCTGCTGAGCTACCCCTCCAGCCCTGCATTTAAAAAACTCAGTGGTTAAGCACAAGGGTGAACATGTTATTCTTCTCTTAAATGTATGTGTCCTGTAAATTGAGAGCAAGTATTTTCCCTGTCAACGTATCCACTATGTGTGTGCTATCAGTACCCTAACAATGCCTTACCTCTACCCAACCATCTAAAGGTAACCTGTAGTTCCAACTTGTTGCTCTTCTAGCAGTGACCCTCTTGAGATAACAGTTATTTAAAGAGGGGAAATGCACGGATATTCTAGCCATTCCATTCTCTAAAGTCTCTACCCAAAAAGTGTACTTTCACCTTTCCTTCAAGAGTTGTAGAAGCCAGACCTGGTGGCACACACCTTTAATCCCAGCACTAAAGCTAAAATAGGAGGATCACCATGAGTTCCAGGCCATCCTGGGGTACAAAGTGAGTTCCAGGTCAGCCTGGGCTACAGTGAGATTCTGCTTTAAAAAGAGAGTTATAAAAGTGAATACCCTCAGAAGGCGCTTCTATCTTTTCTTAAAGCTACTAGGAGCCAGACATGGTGGTATAAAACCCTTAATTCCAGCACTGAGGGACTGAGGCAGAGGACCCAGAGTTTGTTCTACTGAAGACTCCAAGATTTTGTTTACTAGTTTTGGTTTTTTGAAGCTGGGTATTAAATCCAAGGCCTCATGCATGCTAAGTACATGCCCTACCCCTGAGCTACAATCTCAGCTCATTCCTTTTTAAGATGGGCCCAGTGACATGCATTTTAGTGAAACCAACTCAAAATCTGTTTTGGAAGTGAGAATTGACAGTACAGGTTAGTGGTACAGTACAGGGACCCAGGTTCAAACTCTGCTGCACCACCTTAAAAAAAAATTTTTTTTAGGAATAATGTAATCATAATGCCCGTATTGTCCCCCAAACTTCCTCTCTACACTCCTGCATCTGCTGCTCACCCAGTCTGTCATGGTTTGATCCAGGTGTCCCTCACAAACAAATGAATGTGTTCTGATAGATCGATCCTCAGCTGATGGCAGTTTGGGTTTTACAACCTCGATGAAGCTGTGTTGTCAGGGGTGGGCTTATGGGGTTATAAGCCAGCTTCCGCTTGCCAGTGTTTGGCACACCTTCCTGCTGCTGTTTCCAGTGCTGTGGCGGAGGTGATGTCCACCCCACTGCTCATGCCATCATTTTCCCTGCCAGGATGAAGTCTCCCCTCGAGTCCATAAGCCAAATAAACCCATTCCTCCACAAGCCGCTTTTGTTTGGGTTCTTTCTGTGCAGCAACTAGAAAGCTGACAACAGTTTTGGTACCAGGATGTGGGGTCTGTTGCTGCTAGAACCCTATTTCTGTGGCTTTGGCATTTTGGAATTGATATACAGGAGGAATATGGACAGATTGGAAATCTCGTCCTAAGAGGTGCCTTGCAGTGCTGTAAGTACAGCGTGATGGACCATTCTGGTCAGAGTTACAAGACCTGAATGTAGGGAGAACTATGGACTGTGAGGTTTGGCTTATGAGGGTGAGAAAGAACTTGGTCAGGACTGTGCCAGAAGCAGTTTGCGTGAGAGGCTTGCTGCGTTCTGCCTGCCTGTGTCCTGGGAACCTGTGCAGGGTTGCTTGACGTAAGATGGACTGGTGTGAGCAGATGGAGATGGCACAGAAAGAAAGATTTTTGGGTCGAAACTGCTGCCCGTTCACCTGCAATTGTTTCAGAGATGACAACCATTGAGATTCAGCCAGCTGGTCTGCATTGGAACAACAGGAAGAATGTGGACTCTTTGAAGTAAGGGACCTGAACTGAATGCTTTGATCCCCCCTGGATTAACAAGTTGGTAGCCCACCTGGTTCTGTGGAATGGAGATTGGTTAGAAAGAGAGGGTCATTGGATTTGCAACACAGTTGTGTTTTTGAAAAATCGCCATCGGCATGTGAAGCAGGTGTGCAAGGTTGCCTGCATGGAGCCCGATGGAGCCATGAGGATGAACTGTGGGTTGCAATGGAGACCCAGTGAATTCCAGGACTATGGATGGGTGCCAAGGCGAGCTGCCAGCACTGGATGACATTTTCCCGGACTGTGAGTAGCCGAGCTGGAAGGGCGGAATTGAATCTCCAAGAGACTTGTGTTATTGGTTAAAATCATTGAATTTGAAGTTAGAGATTGATGGTGCCTTGTTTGTTTTAAATCTTGTATTGTATTGGTCAATCTGTTTTTGCTGTGCCTCACGTTTTGCATTGTGAATGTTCTGTGCCATTACAGGTTTATTTTTGGTATTATGGCTCAATTGAAAGCTGTGGGGACTTAAGAGTTGAGTTGAACACATTGTATTTACATCATGTGATTATTAGTTTGTGGGGGCCAGGGGAGGACTGTCATAGTTTGATTAAGGTA